>CM052268.1:1591906-1825225 GCA_028455795.1 Lasioglossum marginatum
ATCAGTACTATAAGCTTGAAAAGATGAAGACACACAGATTCATAGTAGGTGCTAAGCTCATGGTTTCAACATTCGCCATACCTCTTCCAACCGCTAGAAACCCAAACACCATACCCACACGCGTTCATCATAGACTTTGCCAGTTCTGTTTCATTGTCTGCCTCGCTTAAAAATATGGTTTTCTCTACAAGTATCGAGATGTATGTCCTACGAGGACGGTTATTTTTCTCCCTTATTTGCGCTTATCACACAACAAGTGTTAAGTCACGTGCGTGTTACGGTGCGCCACCGGTGTGACCCCAGTATCCCAAGCGAACGATACAATCTCACCCGAAATGGCAGCGAGCCAAACCCCGAATCTCGGTAAGCGTTAGCCAGTCGTACCACCTTTGTAGTATATGTTCGATAGGTGGAACAGGTTCGATAAGGAGTCACTCGACGTGGGATCCGAGGCGGCATATGTACGAGGAGTTGAATCATTGCGCGCCGAACCGAAGATGTCCACCGCCGCCGCGTATGGGCAGTGCCGAGGGTCTATCCCACAGAGGTTGGTAACAGTAGTTAAAGACCCGAACGAAGCGCTCTTACAACCTCCGTCTTCCCCGAAGACGAAGCCCTTTCGTCTAACGCGAGACTGCGAACGCTGTACCCCGTGCGGCACACAGTTGTTGCAGCCGGTCTTCGTAAGTCCTCTTCGTTCCACGGTTTTCTCGTCTCGACCCTTTTCGTCTTGCACGCCCAAAGCATGCTTGCGCTGGTACCCGTTTATTTCGCAAACAGAAAACACGTCGCACTCATAGGAAACACCTCTTTCGATCCATTCGATTTTCTCTGTGATCAGTCGAACCGTCCACTCATGCCTCCAATCTATCACAGATACTCAGACCTGTGACTAAAATCTAAGAAAAATGTCTTCTGTAACTTCTGTGATTGGTTGAGAAGTTAGAGTCGGCTGGGATCTATGCACTTCCGTAATCGTAAAACTGACGTGCATGATGTTATTTTCCCGTCTGAATGTTTCTCCTCGGGCAGTGGGAGAGAAGAGGAAGACGTAGGAATGTACGTAGGTATTATGGTTATAGTTATGTGACTGCATACGTCTCGAAACACAACCCGCTCAGATAGTCTCGTGTTACAGTGGCGTTCCGCTGAAATGGAGCGAGTATAACGCCCTCGATGCACCGAGATGATCTTTTACCATGAATAGAGTAGTTTGAATATGACCAGAATGACAGTGTCTACCCTGAGTGATCGTTTTTTTCAGGCATGGACGATGAGATCTGTCCGTACGCCACTTTCCACCTTCTTGGATTCCGCGAGGAAATGGACCCCAGCAAGGCTATGCAATTCCAGACCTTCCCCCACCCTGGCAATGGACACTCCGGCACGATGGGACCACCCGTTGGACACCCTACCAACGTCTCTGCTCACAGCCGCTCTGGATCTCAGTCTATGGTAACTGGAAACGCTTTCTTGTAGTAATTTAACAAACAAGTACAAAAAGAAGTGATAACTCCTTCTATTTTCACATAGACTATGACATATTTCAACTTCAGCAAAATCCCAGACATAGTGGGAAGAAGTGATCCACTTCACATGAAATATTACCCAATCAGCAATTCTGTTCGAGCAGATTAAGACTAAATGTCTGCAATCATACTTTGCGAACAACAGGTGGTCATTTTGGTGCCAAGACATGCTTGGAACACGATTTGGTCCTTATTTGCTCTGAATCTGCAGATCAAAACGTTTGTATTTGGCTACAAAGTATGATGCCAACATTCCATGCCAAGTGGACGCTAAATCGAGACCATACCTTGGCCTGCCTTGACCTCATCATAGAGAGCAGGTCAATCGCACTAATAGTGGACTTAGTCTTGCTCTAAGAGTAAATATCGAGCAAAATCGGAGTAAACCTTGCTATAGGAGGGAAAATCGATTTTTATTTAAATATGTTTACATTATTCAAATTATTCGGTTTATTTAAATAAACCTTGAAATAATTACGATAACGATTTTGCCCGATATTTACTCTGAAAGCAAGGTTAGGTTGGCTCTTAGTGTGACCGATCTGCCCTCTATAACGAGGGCAGACCCTGCCCTTGATTTGGCCTCCATTTGGCATGGAATTTTGGCACCAAACTTTGTGGCCAAATACCGAGTTTAATGCGAAAACAGATGGATCGGTATTTGACGACAAATTTGGTGACAAATTCATACCGAATCAAGAGCAGATTTCTTACTGGGTATATCGATATTCCGATATCTCTAAAATGGAATATATCAATATTTCCATATCTATAAAATATATCAATATTCCCGTATCTGTAATATGAAATATATCAACATTCCCACATCTGTAATATGGAATATGTCAACATTCCCATATCTGTTACAGCCACGTCAAAACGGACGCTACTCCCGAGTCCCATCCCAAGGAGGCGGCAGCGGCACCCACAACGTTTTCTCTCCCGAATACGACGACCCGGCCAACTGTGCTCCCGAAGAAGACCAATACGGACAATATGGCGCTCCCTACGACCATTACGGATCTCGTGGCTCTGTCGGACGTCGCAGCGTAGGATCGGCTCGCAACATTCCCGTCTCTGGATCACCGGAACCGCCACCACCCCCACCAAGAAACCACGACCAGAACAATTCGAGCTTCAACGACAGCAAGGAGAGCAACGAGATCAGCGAGGCAGAGTGTGATCGCGATCAACTCGTGAACCGCAACTACGGCGGTCAGTACAGAGAACCGTGATCGAGTGGGGGGCAAAAGGGTTGAACACCGAGGAAAATACAAATTGATCACACGTCAACCGGAAACGTTCAAAACGAGAATTTCCGGTTCACGTGAATCTATGATGGTCTTCGACTCGTTCTGTTCGCTCTGGACCTCCCCTCCCGTTGCTCGTTCCTATGTAGTAGGCGAAAATATAGGCATGCCGAGCGAGTCACAATTGTACAAGAATGAACGGGACTCGCTCCGGAGTCTGTGTACCTAATCGTTTTAGCTTCCACGAATTGCATGCTACGTGTCGTCATAGTAGTTTACCGTTGTGTCAATCGTGCCGTGTGTTTTTCTATTTCAGTGAATGCTCGCGGCAAGGATGGCATGACCACCGAGGAGATGCGTAAACTCATAGAGAGGTCAGTAGAGATCGAGTGAGTTTGGTTAACGGCAATCGGTTCGCGAGAACCGTGCCGCCGTTCCTGCCGCTGTGTCTCGAGCGATTTCTTTGCCTCGAGAACCTAAGTCATTGACTTTCTCGAAACTAAATTGGCCGACTCTCCGTTTCAGTCGCTTCGACTCTCGCTATTCACGATAGCTACTGATCGTTTCGTAATTCTTTGCTGGATCTCTTCTTTGCATAAATTGCACTGTTCAACAATCATTTTCTACTCTAATAACTACAGTTTTCTTTCGATTTAAGGGGGTAGACTCGTTTCTAGGTTAGCAAAGCACCTTCTCATTTCTTGATAATGCAGAGATGGGGTTTTTCAGTAGTCAAAAGCGCTAGATAAAAAAGTAATCTAGGCCGCAATCGCCCTCAAAAGTTCTATTTTTACGTTTACGAGGCGTCATTTGCATTATTCGACAGCATGTAGCTATCGCAGCTTGAATAATGCACATTATGCTCGACACCGCTTTGTGCCAGAACGAGAGGGTGTGTCATATTGTATCCTTTTCCAACGAAAGATAACTTTATGAGACTAGAGTCGCCAGGTCAGAAGAATTGCCTCGAATCGAGGAGAAGAAGTTTCCTTCTCTCTGCCAGTACCGGACTAGTCACGTGAAATTGTGACTCATGCACGACAGAGACGAAACGCATCACGTGACCAGGCCGTGGCGGAAGCGTGGGGGGATAGCGACGTAGAGGGGGAAGATAGAGTGGGGGAACAAGTCTGAATCTGGCAACTTTTCGTTCGCAATATGTCGAAAACCGTTCCGAGCCATAGGCTTATATCAGAAGAAAACTGTAGGTCTCTTATCAACCTCAGTTTTTGAAAAATTTAACGTGCTCACGTATTTTTTTATTTCCTGACCCGATGACCTTTCAGTTTAATTTTTACTTTCTGCAACTCTTCAATTGTCACTTGGTCTCAAAATACAATTTGACATTATAAAATCAGTATCTAATGTAAAAATTTAAAATGATCATTGATAGGAGTGATAATTCAAAGAACAAGATTGTGGACTTGGATTTTACACATTTATAATAAAAATGAATAGGTGAAATACAAGACTGTCAAAACATTAGAAAAATTTAGGAATATTGTTACACTATTTCCGACTTCCTAAATGATTCAGAAAAATTTTATTTTGTATATAAATCCACAGTCTTGTTATAACTTTCTTTAACAGTTTCCCTATGAAGGAGGCGCATAATTTATAAAATCAAATGGAAAGTGTCTAAATAGATTGAAAATATACATAATTTTATTTGTAACAATTTTCTATAAGCATGTAGTTATTAGCTATTCTCGTGAATATAAATTGCTCAAAAACTGACAGAGATGAAGAAAAATGGCTATCAGCTATCGATTATTAGAACACAAAAACGTTATAAACTTGGACAGTGTTATTTTAGCTTGTTGATTGCTGGTATCGAGTCTGTTGAATTGGAATTTCAAGTACTTGCATACAGTCGTGGGTATACCTATGAAAATGATAGTGGTGATCGAGTGCACGGTGGTTCCGCTAAGAACCCTGAACAACCTTTCGACAATCTGCCTAACGTTACTCTGACTTTTTCTTGTTTCATGACTCTTTACGCAGGAAGCCGTAAGTTCGTTAGACAATAATCAATAACTACAAACGCAGGGTGCACACCCGCAACCGGCAGTCGCGTTAGAGACTGATTTTGAGAGGCTTTAGAAGCTGCGTTAACTCTGTTTTTTAGTTAGTGTTTTATTGTGGCCACGAGAATAGGTCAGTCAATGCTTCGACAGCGAATATGCTTCTCCGTACCAACGAGATCTCTACCTGGGTCCGAATTACCGCTTATTTTTAATCATCATGTGTTTGCATGCGATTATACGATGATGACTGCTAATTACATGTGATATCCGTAGTTGATACTAATACTTTCCCAGATGACGTCGAAGGTATACTAAGAACGATATCAAAAGTTTGTTTCCGCCGCAAATTCCCGTTATCGCTACAGATCCTGCCGCCATTGCCGCTGATGCTACCATTATCCATCGCTACCAAGAACAAAAAGAATAAACTTTTTTATTGTTGTATTTATTAACGCTACACCTGGTCTTATTAATATGTGTTTGCGAGTGCCGCTAGTCTGCATGACTTTGTCGCTGTGCCACGTGCAGTCTTTTAGTTGCTATTGTTTAGATGTCATGCAGTCACTCGTCTATAATGCCAGGGCGTCTGCACGTGGATAGAGCTTCAGCTTGATTCGCGGTTTAAGAATGCTAACACCACGCTCACTTGTCTCTCATGCTCAAAACAGAATTCTTATATTGATTTAAACAAAAGTGGTCACGCTGGATGTGATGTAACGCATAATGCACTCGCAAAAGTGCATATAGGAATCTTTTCCCCTCAAATCGGATACTACTTCACCTCAAATTGGAATACAAACAGAAATTACGATAATTTATATTGTTGTATAATTTTATTTTACTTATTCATGATTCAATTTGCCTTCTTACACAGGGTGTCCCCCAAAATGTTCGAGTTCCTTGAAAGTTCCTAAGGTCATTTGAAGCGACATTTTCCTGTGCAAAAATGTCTACCTCGGCTTTGTTAAGGAGTTATTAATAAAAAACACGAACCAATCAAAGAGCGACCTCGGCGCGCCTTTGGTGGAAAGAGTCCGGCTCGGCGGCAGGTTTCACTGAACGTAGCGTCGGTGTCGCACCGCGGTGAAGCAGTGAACAAGAGCAGGAGCAGAAATTGATTGAATTAGAACTCACTTATTAAGCCTTAAATAAACTTGCTGCTTCGAAATGTGTCATTGGGTAATTTGGAGACGAACAGCGCGCCGAGGCCGCGCTCTGACTGATCCGTATGATTTTCGTTAATAACTCTTTAACAAAACCTCGGAGAACATTTCCGCAAAGGAAAAAGTCACTTAAAATGACCTCGGGAATCACCTCTTTCAAGGAAATACAATATTATATAAATTAAGGAAAAGAATAGCTATTTTTTTCTCTTGATGTAATTTCATGACTTGCTCCACCATTTTCCATACTAAAATTTCTAACTTTCGCCTTGGTATCCAGAAATATTGATCTTTTTTTTTATAAAATCCTGTAGACTTGGATGAGGAAATGTCAAAAATCCAAGTTTAACGTTAGGGACTCACTGGTTCAAAAGTTATGCGTGTGTGAAGTTGAGTGATTTTAAGCGTTTTTGACACGTAAGGGCGCCGCCATATTGGTATGTACTCGGGCATCGTCCAACGACCGTCAGGGTTAGGTTTGTGTGCGGGCGGAGAGGGGGCATCCGATTACGCTGCAAATCTACGTTATCGACATTAGTTGCGTGCTTGTAGTGTCACCTAGCGGCTCCGCTCATTAGACGACGCGCGACGCTGAATACATACCAATGTGGCGGCATCCTTACCTGTCGAAAACGCTTAAAATCGCTCAACTTTAAACCCGCATAACTTTTGAACCAGTGGATTCCTAACGTTAAAACTGAGATTTTCGGCATTTTTCACCAAAATCTATAAGATCACGTTAAACAAGTTAAAAATTTCTGGGTCCCTAAGGTGAATTTCAGCCCAAAAGTCATTCATTTCTAATAGTTGAAAATTGAACTGCAGTCCGCATTTTGTCCACTTCGAATCACTGCGCGCCCGTAGGTAACATCAGTTCTACTAAATTCCTGTCATACTCATTGTTCACCACTGCATCAATCCGACACCAAGGGATAAATTTAGCTATGAAAACGAGGAAAGAACGGAAGAAACCAAGCGTGATCGAAGCATCACACATGGTACATGAGCATGAGCGTAGTGTGAGCACGCTTTTGCCATGAGTTAGAGTAACTGTGACTGTTTGAATACCAGGGTCAACGATGTCGCCCACCGAGTCTATATCGAATATTAAAAATGCGTACTGCATGTTGCAGAAACGAAGCCCCCGGCCGGCAAACCGGCGCCTCCCACGGCGGTCACGGGGGACTCCTCACACCCTACGATACTGTGGCAGTGTAACCTGTAAATCATCATCTTCCGTGGTCTTCCGTCTCTCTCGTCGCCAGCGGCCACAGATTCGAGAGAAGCGGAACGAATGCGCAAGCTAACTCTTCCCCCGGTGCTGTCGTCGGTCCAATTTGCAACGATTTACCATTTAAATGAATTAGCCGCGTCGTCGCGAGTTAGGTAGATACGGTCCTTGTCGCACGCGAACGCTTTCGATCGGCGGATTTCGTCTTGAAGGATCGACGCTCGGACGATCGACCAATGGTACCAGTTGCCTCATGAGAAAGGGACCTATGTTCTATCTTCGTCCGCGATCATATCGTTTTACACCAGTTCTTGGCCTTTCTCTCTTTGTTCGATCTCGCGTTATCTTCTTATAATCGTTCGGTCGCTCATTTCTCGTTGCTCAATCGTCGACAAGGCCAGATGACGAAACTGCCAAATTCAATTGACTGCCGTACTTGGACGGGGAGGAGAAGGGAACATTTATTCGCGGGGCACAATACTGCCGCGTCGATCCGAGCGATCTGCGATCCGATCATACGATCCGTCGCGAGCGAAAACGATCCCTTAGGGACGGCGAACAGACCCGGCATGTTCGTCGATAGGTGCGACAGATGGATCCGACCCGCGACGCGTGTTCTCAGCGACGATGGACTTCGCGGTCTACACAAAACGAACAAAGGAAACACACACGTACAATACACACACATACACACACACAAACACACACGCACGGGGGTTCTTCGCAAGATGTCCTAGGTTACGATTGTCGCTTCCAAGCGCCACGAGTCACGGGAAAATCGAACACGAGAATAATATATTAGTTACTCGCTTTTTTAAGTCATGGTTGTGCCACACTGCCGCTCCCCGCAGGCATATGATATTATACATACATACATACATAACGTATATAATTATGATATTATACATATACATACGGTATATACGGTTTATAATTTCGTAACGAAGGTTGTGTCCCCCTTTTTCGGTGAGAGATCAACGATCTTCAGTCTCAACGGTCGCGGAGAGCAAAAGCATGTTCTGGTAGCGCTGCTATTTGCGACAGTGTCGTTGTTGTCGTCGTCGTAGCGGTAGTTCGAGAGGAACACGAGGAACATTCTTCCTTCGCGCGAGTTTTTCTGCTCAAGATTCTCGCCGAACACCGTTCGAGGGAAGAACGCGCAGAACGCGATTACACGCTCCAGCGGAGAACACACGGATCGAAACTCGCCGGTCAACCGCGAGCGAAACGAAGAAAATTCACGCTAGCAAGCAAGGACACATGTAAACACTCTCTCATACACACACACGTGCGCGAACACAATCACACTGGAAACACACCACGCTCGCTGTTGATTTTTAATCGTCCTATATGATATTTAGTCCGCTGTACACACACATATATTCCCGCAAGCTAATCTCGATCAATTAACGTGAGTTTAAACGATAATGCGACGATGATATAACGTGTAAGCAATTCGAGCAACAAGTACCGATTTAAATCGTAAGTAAGTAGCTCCTAAGTCGGACGGATATGGTCGCGAGGTGCGCCGTTTTGAATTCGTTGAACGGTGACGCGTCGAGCTTCCGAATTAAACGATAATTAGTATCCACGTAGACCACGTTAAGCAGAAAAAAAGAACGCGAAAGAAATAGCTGAAGAGAGTGAGAGAGAGAGAGAGAGAGTGAGAGAGTAGAGAGAAGAATGATTCGACAGGCACCTGATCCTCTGTTTGCTCGACGCGTGCGCTGGAATGCAGTTGCGGCGCGTGTCTCATAGCTCTCGTTTTTATGATAACACTATTTAGATATATACAAATATATAAATATATATATGTATACATTGACGTTCATACACATACGTTCTAAGTAGGTATGTCTAGGTGTCGCATTTATTTGCCGAGGCGATGCTCGAGTGGTACACCAGTCGCGAGAGAGCGTCACGGTCGAAGACAATGCCTCGTCGTTGACGACGACGGCAGTGCCGGGAAGCTTTGGCCGTGATCGCCGATTCTATTGTATTATTGTCGGACTATTCCGGCGTATTTTCTCGACCGAGGAGTCTCACACCCTCACCCACCCTCGTAACACGTTGATTGATTATCGCTGGGCTGCGACTCGGCTCGCCGACGCACTTTTACTCATCGATGTGATTTTAAAGGCTGCGCAAAGTCTCGTGTCTCGTGTATATGTTACGATCGCGCTCTACCACTCTTTAAATGTAGCCATATCCAAGTCACCTTTTACTACCTATGTAATATCACGTTTTAAACTCACGCGCGACACACGGCGCGCGCGGAGTTTTTCGCTTTTGAAGCTTTTCCGGAATTTTACGCGATTGAAGGAAACAAAAAAATTCAGAGGGGATAGGACGTATAAGAGAAAACCGACAGATATTTAACTTATTCGATATTAACCATGCGATGATTAAACTAAGAAACGATAAGACGAATCGAAACGTGATGTCCGCGCGACACGTCGCATTAATAGCTCTTTCTTCTATATTTATCCACTCGGGAGTAAACCACGTATGTATACACTCGTTTTATATTTGTCGTTATGGTTTGTGTGATCGATCTGGAATCGTTTTTACTTCGCAAGGTTCAACGTTACTGTTTTTTCGTTTCGTGATGCTGTGAACATAAACGGTCGGTGCCGCCGTCCGCGTTATACGTATATATTATTATTGTATACATATATACCTATCGTATGATTATGCTTGGTCGTCATTGGAATAATCGATGTTCGTTTCGTGCAAACAGCGGGGCGGTTCTTCGAGCTTCACACCTTCGGCGGGGCGCGTATCGTTCTCTGTTTCGATTGCAAGCAGACTCGAGACGTTACGTATTTTCTACTAATTCCGTTGGCCCTCTGTGCTCGCCTTTCAATTGGCCATAAGTTCGCATTCACATACAACGATACACGTATCTCTCCGCGTTCGTAGGGACTCGAGGATCCGCTCGCAGTACACCGTTTCCTCAGTACCACTGTTTTATGTTTTTGTACCAAAGTCGTAGCGTCTAACTTTACGTTAAATAAACAAAACCAAAAAAACGGACGAGGCTTGATTGATTCCTCTTCCAATTCGCGCTGAACATTTTGGTTTGCTAGAGCTGGACAAAAGTATACGAAGTATACTTTACCCCCTAAACTTTAGGGGGCCAAACATTGTGGACTTTTTAAAATGTTTTCCTGTAGATTTTTGTGAGAACATGCTGAAATGCAAGTTTTAATGCTAAGAATTCACTGATTCAAAAGTTATGGGTGTTTAAAGTTGAGCGATTTTAAGCATTTTCGACAGGCAAGGGCCATGTTGGTATGTACTCTAGGTGCCAGTAAAAGCACGTCGAACAACTTTTGAGAGATTTAATATTTCAATAAT
Organism: Lasioglossum marginatum; assembly: GCA_028455795.1. Taxonomy (NCBI): domain Eukaryota; kingdom Metazoa; phylum Arthropoda; class Insecta; order Hymenoptera; family Halictidae; genus Lasioglossum; species Lasioglossum marginatum. Next base: position 1,602,467 of record CM052268.1, read on the forward strand.
AGTTTACATGTTACAAATATAAGTAAATATTGAAATATAAGTATAAATTGAAAATGTTTCGATGTGGACTATGAGAATATGGATTAACGGAAATATAACCATGACCATCGCAGGGCATTTCAAGGGCATTGCAAGGTAAAACCAATACCAGCATAGTATACCTCGTTGATACCGTAGAACTTTTGTTTTAAATATATTTTTGTATTAACCATAGCTTTTGAGATAGTCACATTTCCATTAAAACGGACACTTTACCCAGATAGCACAGAGACATGACAGACATCTGTAAGATGCTTGCCGCAAGACATTCGGACGTCTGAACGGCTCCCGAAAATCTCCTGAATGTCTTGTGTTACGAAACGGTACGTCTTAGAGACGTCCTCGGACGTCTTTTAGACGTAGTTTAGTCGTCTTTTTAGACGACATCTCCGAAAAGACGTTTTATTTCAGACGTAAAATCGACGTTTTCAAATAGACGTCTTTAAGATGTCTTAATATACTAGTAATATTACTACATATTACTGTGCTTAGCTCATAAAATATTCGATATTCTTATTTAACCAGAAAGTCATCAAATAAATAATTATATCTTCTCAAATACTGAATCATTTGAGCTAAAAATTATTTTACATATTCTCCAAGATGCGATCCAAACTCGGTAAAAATTCTATAAATTAATATCCAATGAATCAATTATTAACAATTCGTAAAGGAAAATTTTTTTCAATCCATTGCCTGAGTGTAGATTCTTAAATAATTTAACTAAATCTGAAAATAATACTTAGGACACGTTCAACATATGGTAAGGGTTTACGAAAGCTTTTTCAACGATACTACGAAAGCAACGAATTATCTGTTCGTGCGTTTATGAGCGCCGGAGTATTTTTGCAAAGATAAGGAGTGGGCATCGAGCGTTTGGTAACATTTGAATAGCGCTCGGTGCAGTGATAAATCGCCGTAGTTGGTAGCAGCATTTGTTTGCACGATGGCGTCCGGCGGTGGTAGGTATCCGTTTATTTTGCTTTTTATAGTTTAATAGGTACCGTTCAGCGATACGTTTCGAGCGAGAACACATAGCACCGGCGATGCTAATTAATTTGTTAATCTCGTAACGGCAGAGAATACAACGGAGGAAAGAACCGAGCCAGCAACGCCTGCACAACCCCTCCCCAATGTCTTGAGCGAAGCAGCGCAAGTGAGTCGGATAACCTACAAATCTATATGTATCCTCGTACACTTATTGCATCACAATTTATTCGCACTTCGAATATATCGAAATACGTCGATACAAACTTATCGTGCTTATAATGCAAAATTAATTCCACGAGAAGATATTCGAAAATTGCCATTTGTTCCGCGTCCATTTAAAATTATTTTAACATTTCCCGCCAGTCAACTGGACAGCTGTTATGTTAAAATCCAAGTTTATTTTCACCGATAGCCTGTGTATGTGTCATTCGCGCGATCAAGATAATTTATTTTTTGATTATTGCAAGTGTTCTTACGCTTTTATGGAGTGGTATGTGGATCTAGGATGTTTATATAATTTCTAGGTTTTAATAACAAACTACCAATGATTGTCAGCCAATAGAAACTTCTTTTTTGACAGAACGTTTAAAAATATATGCAAAATAAAATTGTATGAAAATTAGTTTCGTATTCGTATTACTGGACTTGCAATACAATTCCCAACTAAGAAATGAATTTTTGATAATTTTTCTTTTACTATAAATTAATGTCTAAAATTTTTAATTTGCATGAAGAGTTTTAACCCCTTGCATGAAGATTTCGAACGTAGTCTAACAAATATGAATGTTGAGCCTTCCTTTTTAACTGAAATAAAATTTGATTAGTTCGTAATCAATATTTAAGCATTCAAATAAATGTAGCCATATAAAAAATATAAATTTTCTTTTTTCTTCTACAACGTCTTACAGGGTAAAGACTGTAACTGTAAAGAAAATGGTGCCGGTACAGAAAGAACAAGCGCAGGAGAAACTGTGTGAAAGATGTCGATAATGTTTACTAATTGTTTGTATGTTTGTTTGTTTCAGAGACTACTAGCAATGAATAAAGATTCCGATTTGAGTGGTGTAGCACCAAAGAAGTCGCGCGTCGAAGTGCAATCTCTACCGACAAGGCAATATTTAGATCAAACGGTTGTGCCCATTTTGCTACAAGCGCTCTCCAGTCTAGCCAAGGAGAGACCAGCCGATCCTATAAACTTTCTAGCTGGTTATTTACTAAGGAATAAGAGCCAATACGATAATGGTGAATCTCCGCCGACTAGTCAATGAACTGCCTAAGCGTTTATAAATATGCAGTGAAGATCTGAGAATCATTTTCAAAATATTTACAGACCTTTGTTAAGAAAGTATTCGAGTTCGGTAAGGTGTATTTGTAATTTCGGATTAAGTGAAACAAAATGTATTAGCCTATTACGACATGGTCTTTTTCGAAGGTTACGCTTCCAACCTGCGCAGCAAATGTACTAAATTTTCCTAAATGTTCTCTTTTGTGTTCATTGATTATTACCCATTGACAACGTGTGCGGAAATTAATGCTCTTGTTAATATGTTCAATATTTATCACAATCAATCTATAACGTAATCTCGCCGACGATACAGCGCATCAAATTATTCCTGTGAAATAACATTGTTGACCGTTTGTACATCAACCAGGAAAAACCAAAATGATCGTTATCGTTGGTTCAATAAATCGTAATGAGTTCTCCATGCTTCCATCGATTTTAATTGGAACAGTGATTTAATTGGACACAATTAAATGTAATTTGTGCAATGAATCAGCTTGAAATTTATTATACGGTCTGACAGTGCCAATAATCCGCGCAAGAGACGTAATATCGGAACCCGTTTTTTCAAATTTCATTTTGCAACAAGACAAGAATAAAGTTCTATTATTACATCTACCAGAAAGTCTACACATTGTAAAATTGATTTTCTATATTTTAAGCTACGAAAAGAAAGTAAAAAGTGATTAATTATGTTACATCACTTTCTTTTCCATCAGTTAGACATTGTATTGTCAATTTAAAAAATCTAATAATTAAATAATTAGTAATGAAATGAGAAAGGACGAATTTAAGATTTGTATGTTTTAATTAAGTTCCATTTTGAATATTTTAAGTACTATCGACAATAGAACAAATTGTTACATGATAACATGATTAGTAGATACTGAACAGAGTCTAAATATAAATATTCTTTATTTAATAACTTTAGTAAATTGAAAATAATAGATCGATATTCCTGAATTTTTTAAATTTCATCTACTCATTTTATTATAAATGCATAAAATCAGCAGTATGATGATTTAATGGGGCAAACAATATAGAAAGCAAAGAATTTGTCGAAGAACATATTATTTAGATACCAAGGTCATTGATTTCTTAAAAATGAGATCATATTTTTATAACCGTCATGAAATAACTTAAATCGAATACAATAATCTATAATTTCATGATCTTCATATGTGCTTAATATAAAAATTAATGAAAATAGATACAGTTAAGAAATAACTCAGAAATATTTATTTTAACAGATATTCAAAGTGATACCTATTAACTTGGATACATTATAAACGACAAACGGATGATACTAAAATGAGTATTGTTACTTATCCCAATTTTAAAACAACACAACTGACTTTGAAGTCTGGAAAAATGTAATCTTGAAAAACACTTCTGCTTATCATAATAGTTGCCATTGCAAACTTAATTATGGTCTCCTCTAATATTTTTTTTTATCAATGATAAATAACATACTTAAGTTATTTCAGTTATAAAGTTAAAAGAATGTACATATATTAGCAGACTGCGAATTTTATTATACAACAAAAATATGTAGCTGCAATTTGAAACAGGAAGATTGAAAGAGTTTAAGGGTATTGATATACAGGGTGGCTCAAAAGTCACCATAAAAAATTTGAATTTGTTTATAGAGGAATAAATATGAATTTTTAAAAAGCAAAAGACTTTCGTTTTAAGATGTTCTGGTGACTTGAACCACCTTGCATTTCTCTCAACTTACTAAACTGATTAAAGAAAGAAAGAAAGTATTGTGGCTCCTGTTTCCTGCAACAGATGCGGAAAATTTCAATTTTGCACCAAGATCCGCAGTTGTTTATTGTTATGAGAGGGTGTAGGTAATGGTGTGAAATAATAAAACGGCGAGCGTAATGTCTGTGAAACACGATTTTCGAAACTGAACAGAACTTTCCGGTAGACCTAATATAAGGTGCAAAATTTTGCGCGCACTGCGCAATAGTTATGATCGGTGGGTCCGGTTGCTGGTTCGTTTCGCGCAGTGTTTTGTGTTAACGGTTTAACTGTCACTGCAAGACCGTAACGAACCCGATGAAAGAAAATTCGTGCGGACACAGATAACGTTGCAGCACCGTACAAAACAACGACAACGGCGAGATATCGGGGTAATTCCGTGGCGAACAATTCGCGCGGCAGCATCATCGTACCAAGTCCAATTAACGAGGTGGGATCCTATCCGACTCCCAGTATATTACCTCGATTCCTTGATACCATTGCACTGTGCATTCACCAGACCCCCGCGTTTCGTTTTATTTTTCCTACCTGGTCTATCAAGTTTAAAGGTAGACATGGTCCAATAAATAACGAATACTATTTTTTCATTTTGTTAAATGAGAACATCATACAACACTAAATGACCTCTCATTCATGCTAGAATTATCGGAACAGTCGAAGCGACCAATTTATAAGTTACTGTTCTATAAATGTTAACACTTTACCTACCTGCACTATAATTGTTCATAATACCGTACATAATACACTGGAACAAACCACGATAAAATGGTATCCATTGGGTCCATAAATGTTGAATAAAATCCTCACAAATGCAAGTATCCACAAAAATGCACATGCGTACCGGAATCGTTCACAGCTAATTCACGTTCGATGCACGTTAATTTGACTTTTGCACACGAAAGTTTTTTAATTTTTGATTGTTAATAACTAAATCACGAAGCCGAAATCGCAATTTTTTTATTCTTCATTTTCGTCTTATATTATCGTCGAGAACCACCCCTTAAATTTTCTCCCACCTGTTGTCGAACACCCTGTACAGTGCAGTGTTTCTTACGATGTTAATTAATGATTCTGTGATGATTTAATGAAATTATCACAGGGTAAATATCGACAATTCCTCAGGAATGGGAAATTTAGTGTCAAAATACTTTTTGGATTCATTGTGAATATATTAAAACGGTAACCAAAATGGATCGAAAGGTCATTCTTGAAAGCGCTCATTTTTGTGTATATACATATTTCAATTTATTTCATGTACTAAGATTGTCAGATTTCGCTAAATTATAAATTCAAGTAATTTTATAGAAAATTTTGCAAAAGATTTACGTATTCCACATGTGAGAGTAAAGCTTCTTATTGCAGACGATTGTAGAGGAATTCGCAAAGGCTACAAACCATATTTTATTTTCGATACAGAATGAAATAGTTTGGCAAAACGTTCGACGCCGACAGTAATACTGAACGTTAGTTTTATAGCCCGTTTTGTCGATTTATTTCGTTCCTCCACTGAAAACAGACCATGATTTGTAACTTCCATTGATCCCTCTGCAGTATAAAAGTTCACTCTATTCTATCGCGTAATTAAATTGTATCCTGTACTCTTAGTTTTCGAAATAAATTGAAATATATTGGAGAAGTGGCGAGTTTTCGGTGTAGCATTTACTTTGATTAAAAAAGGTTGTGTGGTTTTATTCGGTCCAGTTCATACAATACTTTTATGTAAAATCAACCGCACAACTATTAATACGAAAGTGCGAAACGTATATTCGAAGTTTAATACATGTCTGCATTCTTCTTGGAACTACGATATTTATTTATGGACATTATTTATCTATGATGGTGACATTTCAAGTAAAATAGAAGTCTGTGTAATAGTTGTAAATCATGAATTTATAAAAATCTTTAGCTAGATCTTTTAGTGTAACAATATTTTTCACAGCTTTATATTTCATGTATTCATTTTTGAGTGCATGAAATCCGCAGTCTACTTATAACAAGTATTTGATCTACACCATTTGTATGGTCATTGATGACAGTATATGCGTATAGTTTTTTTTTTAAACTCATGGTCTTGTTTTGAAGCTTCTGCAGTAATTGAAGCTTGGATCCATGCTTTAAAAACAATTTACTGACAAAAATTCAAATTTGACACATTCCATTTTCCTCATCCTTCGATAATGTAAATTGATCTCTAAATAAGAGTATTTTTAAAGAATGTACAGTAAAGTCGCGACCGCCTACCCAAAATTTGTCAAGTGCCTATTCCCTCCACTGAGAGACAATGTCGCAGGGGTCACGATGCTCGAGCTGCCCCGATCTGCCTCGATCTCCGGGCAGCCTCGATCTCCGAGCAATGTAAACATGCCGTATAATCTGATCTCGGCTCGGGTATATCGGTGTGAACCACTACTAATCCAATTACAAAACTTCTTTATTTTTCATTATTTTTGTATGGGACTTTCACCAACTAAATATTTGGTCCCCTCAGGGTTTCAAATCCATTTACTACGCTCTCCTTCTTCCACTCTCACTATCACCTAATTTCAGCCTAATTTTCAGCGGGATCTACTGTTTATTAAGGTGGGTTCCGAACCACCTTTTGCCAACAACACGCGGCCTGACCCCAGGGGGTCACCCCCGGCGTATATATAGCCAGGCGGTCACCCATCCAAGTACTGGCCGCGCCCAACGCTGTTCAACTTCGGTGATCGGACGAGAACCGGTTTTTGCAGCGGGCCAATGGTCATTGACTTTCACCAACTTATTTGTGGCATTTTTCTGATTAAATTGACGCTAATTAGTATTTACTGGTTTAATTGACGACAAAAGTTTCGGGCGCAAGGAAGGACAGCGCGATCCTTTACATGCTGTCCTTTTCTACGTTCAGCTTCCTTTGTACTTCCGGCACGTTCGACGCGGTAGACTCAGTCATAAAAAATAGTGTCCCTACACGATATTTCTCCGTGCAGAACACAGCTGTTTGCAAAATAACGCGAATTTACTAGCCTTATAGCCTTCGCCATTCATCTGATTTAAGATGGGCGAATTAGAGTTACTACTCCAATCGGAATGCGTCGTTCTCACCGGTATTACGCTTCGCGAAAAGGGAGTTGTCAGCGGGAAGGTGGCGGACAGAAATTAGACAGGCCAATTAATGTGAAATAATCTTATTTCGTACAAATATAGACTTGTGCTTGAATGCATGTAAGGAATTCGGATATTTTTGGAGATATAAAATATTTAACCTGAATTTTCAGTATACTGTTCACATTTAGAGCGCAGTTATTTCTATTTCAAAACTTCGTATTCGATGTGCCACGTCTAGTAGACGTGACGTCTTCCCGACGTCCGATTGGTCTACAATTTTGGATATATAATTTTTTCATGAAATGAAACAATTTTATTTGCACGCCACGTCATTCTCAGAGACGTAACCGGAAACATAACCGGAAACGTTAAGTAAAGCATTACAGAATAAGCGTTAAAACTCGACAGTTTATTAGTTTACAGTTCTGACTTGAAATACAAAAATGGCAACTTTGATTTGGAAGACAAAGAACGTGAAATTACTTTTATTATTTTTATTGTGGAATTTACCTGTTGCCAGAAATTATTGCAACGAATCCCTCAAAACGTACATTTATTATGAATTTTTTACGAGTTAAATATTAATATTAATCTCCCCACTCTCGGCTACACTGAAACGGGAACAATTCGTGACTAGCCTGTGGACCTAGCATAATGCTACAAGAGCAACCGCCCGCTATTGCTGCCGAATAACCGCGGGTCTTTATTTTCCATTTATCCCGCGGATTTGCAATTCCGCATTCACAATTCCGTGCATACGGTAATTTAATTGCGAATACATTTACTTTGTGTCTTTCTATTATATTTAAACATAAACGTTGAAATCGTCGCGTGCGCCGCGCTGGGTTCCCAGAAAGCGTGCTTCAGACGATACAATGCATAAAGAAGCGAAGCGAAGTAAAGCGTGCGCTATAGTTAATGGCTAAATCGTGTCACGGGTTTCGTCGTGCGCGCACAATCTGCAGATTCACGCCCGCGCGGCCACATGGCGCCTCGGTTCAATTGGCACGCATATTGGAATTCTATTAGCGAGATTACCGACAGTAATTGCTCGGTTTGGCGCAATATCGCACGCTCGTCTGTACCTAGCCAACAGGCTAGCGAGCGTCAAACGCGGATTAAGCGCGCGTCTTGCGTCGCGGATCAAGTAAGCCGACTGTATTATACTATGATCGCAGTAGTTACAGCTGGGACCTTGGGTATCGCTCCGGTGTGCTAACACGGGGATACAGGGTGTTCCCGAAACGTTCGATCCGGTTGTTCGATCGCCGGCCAACCAAACATCCATGCCGCGAGCAGTGTGGCCACTTTGAATCCGCACAAACACCTGTAGCAAACAGTTTAACACTAAACCTACCACGAAGGTTCAAATAAACCATTTTAGATTTTTAATTTGACAGTTATTGAAATTGTAAAGGTGTTTTCATGGGAATTTATTGATTCACATCTTTTCTGCATTTCCTCAAGTTCCTTGAATGACCTTGAGTCATAGGTTATTGAACTCGTCATAAAATGCCCACCACATGATGTCCCCCTCGGTTCTGAACAACTTTCATCTGAAACATTTTTGCGTATAATCAATATTTTTGGAGATATTCGTCTGTAACGCTTTATAATTGCCACCCTGTATTATGGTATGTATTATGGTAACAATCGCACAAAATATAAATAAATTTAATCTTGTTATTTTTATAATACTATACACATCAGTCACTTTTGATGGTCGGTAAGTTTAATGTTAAAACTCCGCAGAATTTCGGGGATCCCCTGCACAGTGTGCACAATGGGTCGTTTTTATGTAACACAGTGACGCCCACTAATATTTGGACACTCTTAAAAAGACAAACTTTTTTAATCCTCCGTATATTGTGCCGGAGTCTATTTTGACCGGGAACATCCAAATTGTCATTTAAGCACTCAATTTGTGGCAATTAAATTAACTGAATTGCTGTTTCATTGACGATATCGGAAAGACTAATGTATCTACACGAAATATCATCAAAAGAAAATTTTTAAAAATTATTAATTAGAGCTGTGAACGATCCTAAGCATTGTCAATTATATTAATGAGTTCTTATAGAATTTATATGAAATTTAAAATTATGAGGGAATTTTAAATTGATGAATTTATCAAATTCAAAATTGAGGGAAATTTTGAATTAAAATAAAATGTATAGCTATAAAAATCGCCCGTTGTCCGAGGGTTAATATTGGAACATGCGATTTGAAATTTTTTGGGAAGTTAGAACAATTGGTTTGCTACACAACACGAGCAAAATTTTGGAAACATTGCGAGTTGTCGGTATTGCAGAGAAAATACTAAAAGTTGTATTTTGCAACTTTTTTATGTAGGCTTACATGGAAAATTTAGGAAAATTTAAAATTTATTAACGCAGATATTATACGGAGACCCATAAATAATCTGGAATTGTTATTATTTACAAATTTAAAAATTATAACATGAATTAGATAGAATATACAGGGACTCCGACTAATATTCGGACACTCTTAAAAAGACAAAAACTTTTTTAATATTGGACCATACGATATGAAATTTTCTGGGAAGTTAGAACAATTGGTTTGTTACACAATGTGAGCAAAATTTTTGAAAAATCGAGGGTTGTCAGAATTGCAGAGAAAATACAATATAAATAAATGTGGGCTTATATGGAAAATTTAGAAAACACATTTCGTAGATCTGTATCAATTAAACATTCTGAAAATTTCATTGAAATCGGTCGACGTTGCAATCTAGCAAGCTACAAATGTTTAAAGATGGTAAAAATTGCAGTTTTTCACGATTTTCGGCCTCTAACTGCAATAAATCTAAGGATTCTTACATTTTTCAATGTCTTTCGTTTTTTCCCGCATCAACCGATTTCGATGAAACTTTCAGCATTTGTATAACTAACATACATCTACAAAACGCATATTTTAAATTTTCATTACGGGCTCTAATAAGAAAAGTTATAAATGGTGCCTCTTTTACTTTCTCATGTAATTCTTAGCAATTGCAATTTTTTCAAAATCTTTTTTGTATGTCATTTGGTAAATCAATTCTTCTAATTGCTCAAAAAAGGTCAGGTCGTTTGGTCCGATCATAAAAAAGTTATACTGTTTTAAAGTGCGTTCAAATACTCCCGTGTTTACTGTACGTGATAAAATGAAATTATAGACGTGGTTGTCCTCGTTCTGGACCTCTTTAAATAATTTGCAATAAAATTTAAAGAATTCTGCGATGATGACCAATAGTCACAAAAATTACTTTCGTTCACATGTCTACATTGGCGACCCATCACACCGTGCGTCGCGGTCAGCGGGATTCGTCCGATTTTTCCGAACCACCCAGTACGCCATGAATCGTGAATCTGAATATGCACAAGTTACATTAGTCGCAGCGAGTCGCGTCAAAGGATCGAGGCGTTCGGGTTGAAATTACTCGGGCCACTTGGGCGAGCGTTACTCTCTCGCGCGAGAGTTCCTCTGTGAAAATTTAATCGAAAGTTCCTACGGCTAGGAAATGAAAGTCGAAGGTAGAGATACGAACAGAGAAAAAAAGATCGAGTAAGAGAGACAGAGAGAGAGAGAGAGAGAGAGAGAGATGTTGGGGGGGGATGTTGAAACACGACGAATAACGCGTTCCGCCGAGAAAGAAGCGAAACTTGTAAGTTCGCGGATATCGAAGGGTAGAAAACGATTTACTGGTCGTAAGAGCGCGCGGGACTTCCGAGTTAAGGGCGCGCGCGCGCGCGGTCTATTTTTTTCTTCATTTCTCTCCCTTTTTCTTTTCTTTTTTTCTCGAAATTCCTGTCCTCGAGCCAGGCTCCGGATTATATAAAAATTTCCGCCATAACTGGAAACTCTATCGCTACTCTCTCGCTCTCCCTCCTCTTCCACGGTTTCCTCTGTGTCAGAGTTACGGAAAAAACGCTTACCGGACAGATTCGCGCAAGCTAAAGCCCTCTCTTTCCACTCGTATTTTTTACCAGACTAGAATTCTATCTGATAACGGAAAACTTTTTTCCTCCCTTCTTCCCCGGGACCACCCTCCTCTCCATCTTTTTTCCTCCCACCCAACCGGGTTTTTTCGTTGTTGTTTTTCCCCTCCGTCCCGTGAAAGACGATGCGCGGGCCGCGCAGACTGAAACAATAAATACCGGCTCCGGGCTCGTTCCAGTTTCGCTTATTAAGCATAATATCTGGCTCCCGGTGTAACGAGTTCTGTAAAATGAAATCTTTAACCAGTTAGCTGTGATTGACGAGTATACTCGTCACGGAGAAATGGCAGTATTTTGTGTCATGACGAATATTTAAATTGTAATTTTAGCGAAAACTAAAATATATTCGTAAATTCCAATATGTTTAGAATATTTGGAGGTCAAGACGATATATAAAACGAACAAATAAAAAGTACAAACAATTTGAGATGGATTCATGCATCCCCGTATGCGCTGGCATCATCGTTTGATTTTCGTGACACATACGCAGTGGCCGGAATTAATATTCCGCTCTAAAAAGGACGATAACTTTTTTAATATTTTCCTATACGATTTGAACTTTTTTGGGAAGTTAGAGCAATTAGTTTACTACAGGATGTGAAAATAAATTTTTCTAAAAATTGCAATAGATCGGAATTGTAGAAAAAATACAAAAAGTTGCATTTTACAATTTTTTTATGTGGGCCTATATTGAAAATTTTAAAAATACGCAAATTGAAAGACCGAATTCGAGGCGAGCCCCCCTCCCCAAAACTGAATATTTGTAATTCACCTCGGACGTTTTAATCAGCCTTGACGAAATGCTCGAAATCCGTGAAGGAGCGTGTACAAGGACGCGCTACCCCTTTCTCCTTCTCCACCCTTTTCCCCGCCCTCTGATTCTCCATCTTTCTCTCTCTCTCTGTTCTTCCCGCTGAATTATCTTGCGGTTCCTCGCTCGCGGGGCCACAGATTTTCATTTCAGATCTGGCTCCGGCACAGTGCAGAGGAGAAAATAGAAGTCGCTTCCCGTTGATTTCAATCTGTTTGACAGCGCTCTCCTCGCTCCTTCTCGCTCGCCGGGTGCTGGCTGCACCGCGTCGTGAACCGAAGACAACGAGACAAGATTCGCGACGCGGGCATCCGTTATCGCGCGGTGGCATCTCGCCCCGGCTATTTGCTCCTGCACTCTTTTCTTATTCCTCCCCGGACCCGTGGCACTTCGGACTTATTGGTCCTGCCGCCGCGGGGATCGTTACTCGAAGAACGTTTGATGCGCAATTACGCGAAACTTCGGCCACCCCGTCCCCACCCGCCCCCATCGGTCCACCCGCGAATTCGCCGAGACGTTCGGACGTCCGTGGAAGTCTTGTTTTCTTCTTACCACCGGATTCGGAACAAGCTTGCTGTTGAATATCCTCCCACCGCTTTGGAATCCTTTTATCACGGCTCCGGGAAACATAAACTGGGATTCTTGAGCAGTTTCTGCGTCTTAATCCGCCGCGCCGAATTCGCAGCAAAGTCGAGATAATTCTGCAAAGAGGAAAAGTTCGTCCCGAGAATGGAGCGCCATGTACACACGGACCGAGTCGACCAACTTCCCCGTCTCGAATTGCCTGCGAGCTGCTTCATGTGGGGAAAAATCTCTCTAGCAGTTGCGCGGTATCAACGGGTTCGCGACAATCAACAACTTGCACTGGGATTTATTTCGTGGCTGCAGTGATTAGAACTTCTTTGTAGTTTGTAATTTTGTCAGGGAGGAAGGAGATGTGGTTGATGTTGCGTGAGAAAGGAGGGACAGAAAAGGTAGTACAGTAAAGTCGCGATATTTTTCTACCCAGAATTTATCCACTCCACTGCCGTCCTGCGGCGCGCCGATCTCGGCTCGGGTACATCGGTATGAACCATTACTAATCCACTTACAAAACTTCTTTATTTTTCATTATTTTTTTTATGGGACTTACACCAACTTATTTCTGGCATTTTTCTGATTAAAATGACACCAAACACGATATAACGATATAATTTTATATGGGAAAGGTAGAGACGCGGACAGTCGCCGTCGCCGGCACAATTCAAAGAATGTCGCATACGCTGTTCCTCGTTGCCCTACCGGCATTCACCCTATACCCAGTCCGATGGTTGGGTATACTCGGTATACCGGTGTATCGGTATTGCAATCCCTAAGTACAATATTAAGAAAGTTATCGTCTTTTTTAGAACTTCCGAATATTAATATTATAAAAATAAAATATGACATGAACGCGCGCGGGGAAAATACCGGTCGGATATGTATCAAGAGGTCCGTGTTAGTTAGCTCACCCTGTACATGGAAGCAAAACACGAAAATACAGCGAGAATGTGCGAGGGGGTTGCGGAGTCAGATAAGGCGCGCAGCTTTCCCCGTTCAGCAAGCTCCGTTCAACATTTTCGCTTCGCATCGGCCGAGCTGGAAGAATATCGAGAACGGAGGGAGACCAAGTATCGTTTTACATTTTCTTTTTGACTTTAATGTTTTGTCAAGATTAAACCCCCCGCCTTCGTTTTTCTTCATGCGATTAGCTTCGCCGAGCTGGAAGGCGATACCAATATCGATATTACTCGGAGCGGCTTCGATATTATCAACGGAACATTTTCCACAAAAGCAGTACATTCCTGTGGAAGGGGTTTAATGCGCGGATCCACTCCCTCGGGTTTCAGTTTTCGATCGAGTGCTGGACGTAGAGATCGACTTTATCTAGCACGTCGTTCCTCCATCTTCTCTCCATCGGCACAGTACGTAAGCGTCCCTCGAAAACCATTTAAGGGTGTATTCCGAAAAATCGATTTTTTTATATTTTTTGTAGGTGTAAAGTGTTGGAGTTTATCTGTGCAAAGGACTTGTTTGGATTCGTAAAATTAACGTAGTTCTTTCACACTTTTTTCAAAACGATTGCTACGATATCCAGGTTCTAGTTGACCAATTGACTTGAAATTTTGAGGGGATCATACACTGGCACTGTTAACACACGAACAAAAATTTGTTTAAACCTCTCCGTCAATTTTTTCTTATTTTTTATCGTGACTAAAGGCAGAATTGGAAATTTGATTTCAAAATATTGCCACTTTGTAAATAATTAAGATTTTTTATTTATTTTGGTTCTGACCATAACTACATTCATACTGATTATCAAACAATTATTAATTAAACGATTATCAAAATTTCATTCTTTTTGTGGCAACCGTCTACTCATGTTTTTCAAAAATCTATAAAAATATATGTAACTCCTGTAATTTTGATTATTTTTATATTTTTTAAATCGCACATGTACCTCAAATATTAGTAAGTACGTGTGCAAAATCTCAATGCATAAGGTCCAATAGTTTTCCTGAAAAAAATTCCTAAAATTTCATTCTCACCCCCTTAAGGGTGGTTCTAGATTTTTTAAACACTCACATTTATAATCAGACTGCGGATCTTTATGCATTTATAGCAAAATTGAGTGGATGAAATTCAAAATTGTTGGAAAATTTTCAAAATTGAAGATGTCAATGTATAATTTCTCCGCTACATATTAAAATCACTAAGGGAAGAAATAACATTCAATTTATCGAAGCAGATAATTTTTATTTTGCATAAAGATCCGCAGTGTACTTATAATATTCGCATATACCCAAAACCTACACAGTACTTATACATCCAAAGGATACACATATAAGAAATTCCAAAAAACACATATTTATTTTGTTAGAAAAAATCCTGAAAATGATCATTTCTTTAGCTTCCTAGTCCGGGACCTCCCCTTAATCCCTCGACGAGTCGAAAGCCCCACGTTCAGTATTACGGTACGGTAAACTTTGATTTGTGGTCCCGCCAACGGCATTATTTATAATTTGCAGGTATTAATAACTGACTTACGCGTGCGCGCCCGTGGATATGTGCAGATCATGCTCGAGCCTTTTTGTGAGCATTTATCTTACCTATCGACGATAAATTCTCCTTTTGTAACGGCTGCGGATCAACATAGCTTTCGATCTAGCGGTCATTCCATGAGAAAATACGATTCTGATTCGCGTGGGAACAGCTGGGCTTCAACGAAGAGAAACCGATTTTTCTGAAAATTGATAACGCAAATTGATAGCCTTCACCGTGAAAGTATACTATTGTTTTGAGATGCTACTGAAATGTATAAATATTTTTATCGGATTTTAATCTGCCCAACCTCATTGTACACTCCACAGCAGTTTTTTATTTTGGTAATTATTGAAATTAGAAAGATGCTTACATTAGAAATGATTAAATAAATTTCTTCATTTAAGCACATCGTGTAAAAATTGCGAGAAATCTAAATAAATTCAGTAATTTTTCTAAAACAACGTATATCAGTCACGTTTTGGGTGAAACTTCACCTTCGGAAACCAATAATGTTTATCTTTTTAAGATATAATCCTGTCGATCTTGGTGAGAGAATGCCGAAAAACAAGTCCTAATGTTAGGAATCCACTGGTTCAAAAGTTGTGCATGTTTAAAGTTCAGTGATCTTTAGTGTTTTTAAAGCACGCGGTGATGTCGATAACGTAGATTTGCTTGAAAATCTTTTTTTACGTGATAATTTCAAACGAAATGATTTGATTATGTTACTGACTTGTTGGTTCACAATTGAAGTTGCTATTGCTGTTGAAAGATCTGTTAAAACACCCTTTAGACATACACCACAAACTTTAAACAATTATGAGATAATCGTCGGTAGATATTGTGTTAATCATTGACATTACTATTTACTAACATGTATGACATATATCAGTTGATTTTTAAACAAATAATTTCCGTTCTTCATGCGTCCAGTTTGAACAATTTCATAGCGAGAAAGACACATTTAATCAGTTTTGTATCTGGAATATATAATTTTGATCTGTAATATACTTGATAATTGACAATGCTGCAGATATTTAAATGGAATGCTCCTCACGTATTTTGTCACAGTAATTGGAACTTTAAAGTGTGATTCTCGGTACCAGATCTTTGTAACTGATCGTGCAAATAACTCAGTTCATTTCCGAGTAGTTAATTTGACATTTTTGTCAACAGTACTAATTAAATTATCTTCAGTTGGACGTATGGAATTTTCAATCAGTAATTTATTCGTTTGTAACGTCAAGAAGAACATTGACATTTCCGTCGGTGTTGGACGTTTTTATGAATCCTTTTGTAATTAATTTTACATATGATATTTTCATGGAACATTATTCGAATCATTAATTCAGTCATTAAAAGAATGAATAATTTATTATAAAGGGGGCTTGGAGATTTGTGTCCCCACTCTATCTTCCCCTTCTACGACGCTATTCCCCTTCTACGCTGCTATTCCCCTTCTACGCTGCTATTCCCTTTCTATGCTGCTATTCTCTTTCTACGCTGCTATTCCCCTTCTACGCTGCTATTCCCCTTCTACACTGCTATTCCCCTTCTACGAAGCTATTCCCCTTCTACGAAGCTATTCCCCTTCTACGCTGCTGTTCCCCTTCTACGAAGCTATTCCCCACACTTCCGCCCGCGGCCCGGTCACGTGACGCGTTTCATCGCTGTCGTGCATGAGAGGGTAACTTTTTGCAGACCAGGGCCCCGTTCAGTCAAAGGACCCCTTCGCTGTCAAAAAGATAAAAACAATTTAAATTAAAAACTTAAGAATAAATTATAACAAAAATTTTTAGTACTTCAGTTAATTTGGATTAACTGGATAGGTCCCCAAACTTAGCTTAGTAAAATGTTAGCGAGATTTGTGAGAAGTACTGCGGAGCTTTAAAAAATAAAAATGGCTTCTATCAACTACAAGAAACAGGAGCCAAATAAAAATGTACTTTATCTCTTAATAATATTCATAATGTTCATACAAAATATATTGATGTCCTCGAATTTTTAAAAATCAATGAATAGTAAATAATTATATAATTAATAACTATATATATAATTAATTGATTAACTACACGCGTTATTAAATATAACCATTAATTACTAAGACGTGAAGAAAAACTGAGCTACTTTGTAGTTCTTTATATATTAATTCTTTGTCACAGTTCTTGTCATGAATTCAGTAATTAATTATTTTCCTTAATGAATTTTACGAATAAATAACTTTTGTTGATCACAAATTCCAGAAAATGTGTTGGAATTTATTGTTTCTGAGCGTAAAGAGCTGCATAATCTTTCAACTCTTTCAATTTTAAATGTATTTGTCGTTATAAGGTTACAAGGTTCTTTGTGTTTACAATGCATTTAACGGTTATCGTGTTATATGGTAATCGTTTCACGCTCTATAAACGAAACTCCTTTGCATTTGGTATTTTCAAAATGATATTCTTTATATTACCGTTAATGAGTAATTAAAATGTTGCCTTGAAAGTTATGAATGTGATTTTTCTGTTTGCTGGACGTGGTCGTAATGAGAAAATATTTTCATTGAAGAAAGACTTTTCTTAACTACCAAAGCCTTTTTTTTATGAAAAAATTTTGTCCTTAGATCATTTTCTTTTTCCACATTTTTCAAACAAATCATATACTGTTACTTCAATAATATTTCTGTTATTTTGAATAATTTTATAATATATTAATACATATACAATATACATATATATTAATACATATATTATTATATATTAATACATAAACAATATACAGGATGTCCCAAAAATGTTCTACCTCCTTGAAAGAGGTAATATTCCCGAGATTATTTGAAGTAACTTTTTCGTTTGCGAAAATGTTCTCCGCTTTGTTAAAGAGTTATTAACGAAAAACTCTCGGACCAATCAGAGCGTGGCTACAGCGGACGGATTCCGGCTTGGCGACGGGTCCCGCTGAGCGCGGCGTTGCCATTGGCCAATTTGAAATCCGTCCGCTGTAGCCACGCTCTGATTGGTCCTTGTTTTCCTTTAATAACTCTTTAACAAAACCGCGGAGAACATTTTCGCAAAGGAAAAAGTTACTTCAAATAATCTCGGGAATCACCTCCTTTACAGAAGTGCAATATTTTTGGTATAACCTGTATTACGTAGCATATACGAAATAAAACCTGTAGTAATGTGTAATCATTTTTGCTTTTCATTTAAAAAAGAAAAGCATAAGTTAAGAATCTTCTTACATATTGCTTCAATCTGCACAAAATATTGCACTGACCTTTGCTAGATTAAAACTAGCTTGATCATACACTGAAGCTCAAAACCATAAAAGTTAAGCTTCACTCTTGAATAATGTTTGAAAATTACAAGATAATTTGAATTCAAGCGTACTTATGAATATGTTAACATACTTCTACCAACGTACCTTAAGGGTCTCTCCACAACGATGATAAAAGAAACGGGATATTTAAACATTCTTTAAAACGAAACTTATGAACAAGTAAATTTCCTTAACCACATGTATCTATAATATTTTTAAAGAATATTACACAGATTTTTGTGTTAATTATTGTTAGATTGTAATTCATTATATTCATCTTTAATATTTTAATAGAATTTAATTGAAATATCTATCATAGAAATGATAATCTACAATTGCACACTAAGAAAAAAGTTGAACAATTCAGTTCTGTGAAAAGGTCATCGATATTTTGTTTCTTTTCTTTTCTGTCTAATTTAAATTTCGGAAGTCAGAGATCACTTCAAGGTCATCTTTAGTTTTGTTTTTTTTTCTTTCTAATTTCAATTTTGGAAGTCAGAGGTCACTTCAAAGTCATGTAATTAATATCTCTGAATGCCAACGACAACATGCAGCGTCATGATTTTATTTTTATATACGACAAAGGTTCTTAGTTGTAGAAACTGATATATTTAAATTTTCAATTGTTTATGTTTAACCCTCTGCACTCGGAAATATTTTAACACGTAAACAACATTTCTTCTGATCTAGAATATTTCCATTCCATATGATTTTTAATCTTCAATACTCAAATTTCTAGTAATTGATTTGATATAAAATTATTTACTAACGTTACAATTATTTTACATTACTGATGTAGCAATATTTAATGGTGCCTCAGAATCGCCACTCGAGCGCTAAGGATTAACACTAACCATACCCCGACCGGTCAAATGACCGGTTTTATATTTTCTATTTTTTAATTATCGAAATTATAAAGATGCTTCCATTAGAAATTATTGAATGAATTTCTTCGTTCAAGCACATATCGTTATAAAAATTGCAAGAAATTTAAATAAATTCAGTGTTGTCATTTTTACAAAACAATGTATATAACAGTGTTAAAAGTAGTTAAAAGTGTAATTAGTATTAAAAGATTTCCACACTTGTTTTCCGGATATTCGAGAACAAGCCATTCTTTTTGTTTTGTACATCTGCGGGTTCGAATGTGTGACACTCCGGTATTTAATGGTGATAAGGTGGCAACCCTGGGCAAGCACCGTGAAGGCTGTCGAGGTTCGCAGTACGACAGACTCTGTTGAAAATGCCGGCGTTACAGGGGCCTCGTTATCGAGGCATTAATATTCCATCCGTGAGCGGGTGGATTTATTGAAGTGGTCCTCAATAAGTTAGAAGCGCGTAGCAGGAAAGAAACGTTCCTCCGCGTACACGCGCCTTAGCCACCCTGGGAATAACCCTCTCTCTCCCTCCCTCTCTCATGGGGTCTCTAGGCCAGACGCGCAGCGTTCCGTTAATTTCTAATTAAACAAGGGAATTTAGTATATCAGAGCCATAGTTCCGGGCCACTCGAACTCGGGGCATACCAGGAGGCGGGTCGTGGCTGTGGGACAAGGAGAGGAGAGAGGGGGGAGACAGATAGGAGAGGGATAGAGAAACGGCGAGGCGATAGAACACCGAGAACTCAAGGAGGATCTACGACCTCAATTCTCTGCACTGAAATAGGCCCGTGTCTTCCTGAGGTCAGACTTCGGTACTTCGACCTGCGGAAGCAATATTTCCACGGGACTTCCGAGAAACGGCGAACCCGCCGGCAATTAGTCAGGAAGTGGCTGACAAGCCTCCTCTCCACGTCTGCGAGGCGAGCTTTCGACGAATTGACCGCCTTTGTGCGCTCGATCGCCGATTCGATATTGCCCGTGATCGCCCGCATACCGAGATTAAAGATCCTTCCTTTCTTCTTAATTAATCGGCGAATGCCGGTCGCAGGCGGACTCTTCGACCGAATCATCCACGGAGACCGATCAACCGTCGTCGTCGTCGGATGTGAACTGGAGGATATTCTTTCGAATGGCACCGGCGAACGATCGAGATGAAACTTGATGGGTATTATGGGGAACGAGAACGGATCCGGAGTATGAAATCTCTGCTTAGGAAGATGTTCTGTGGAGGGCAAAGGTGGACCAATGAAACCAGCTTTTAAACATTTCACGTTCCGACATTTATACAGGGTATTTCACCTAACTTGCACATCTTAAACAGCTTATTTTTTATGCGCGGTTTGCTACAACGATAAGGGCGGCGCCCTTATCTGTCAAAAACACTGCAAATTGCTCAACTTTAAGCAACCGCAACTCCTGAACCATTGATACTACAGGATCGCAACTTCGACCTGCAGGTTCTCCGGGTACAAATCTACTGGATTCCATACCAAATACATAATAATTTATAGGAGAAAGGCAAAAATTTAGAGTCCGGTGAAGTAAAGTTTATCCTAATAATTTGTTAGTAGATATTTATTTCCCAACAGTTTGTGTCCACGGAGGCTGACTATCGACGCTGAAATAAGGTGCTTTTACCGTAGCAATTTTTCAAGGATCGCTAAGGTCTGCTTCATCCTCCGCACACGCCTCGATATCTCTGGCCGGTGGTGTACCTTCGAGCTGTGGCGCGCGGGGATTTGTATTTTCCGAACGCAAGAGTTCTCGAAGCCGAGATTCAATATTTTGTGTCTGCGCCCTCCGTTCGCGGTGCCCTTCATTCGGGAGTAGAGCCCCGAGACCGGAGGTCCAAATCCGTTTCACGGGGTTCGCCGTTTCGTCCGTTGATTTATAGGAGAAGAGGCGTTCTCGCGGGACGTTCGACTAAATCATCGCGGCTTCGGAGCTGCGGTGTTTCGCATGATAAGACAATTCGCGCGATTTTCAGGCCGATATAATTCTTCTTTAATGGCTCGTAAACAAAGTCCCATAAATTCCCGTGTTTCGTCGCGCTCGCCGACTCTGCCAAGCTGCTCGAATTTATAATGTTGACGATCAAACGGGGTAGCCGTAACCGTGAATGTAACGCGTCGGGGCCAATGCAGGGGGTGGATTCGCACCACCCATGTATCGCCATACGCCGCTCGCTCGCTGTATCCTTGCTTCCGATCGACAAAAAATCACGTTTCGGTTTTATCTTCGCGAACGGACGACGGCGAGGGAAGAGCTTTCGCGTATTCCAGATAACTGCCCCTTGGGGACCCGTACGGCGATACAGCCTCCTCTATCGCATTCGTTGGACCGCCGCGCAGTTCCTTACCGGGCTGGCTGGATATACATTCACCGCGAATCGCAGATTCATACTGTCTGTCCGCTCTCACAGTCTGAAATAAAAGGTAGAGTCTACTCAATACCTTTGTCTACACTGGTGGACAAAATTATAATACTCCCCATTAGACTGCGGACCTTTATGTAAAATAAAAATGTTCTGCATTGATTGTGGGAAGCAGTAGTAAAATAAAAATCGATTTAATCCCTTAATGACTGCATTGCATGAAAAACAACATTGCAATATTCTTTAATTTTTCTAATCTTTTACTGTTTTATGCAGTCTGCCCGCTCTCACAGTCTGAAATAAAAGGTATAGTCTACTCAATACCTTTGTCTATATTGGTGGACAAAACGATATTACTCCCCATTAGACTTGTTGTATGCTTCGAGAAATAAAGGATGTGCGTAATGCGCAGATTTGCAATTAACCCATCTTAGTTAATGTTTAATAATATTTTTTTAAATTTTTTGCCACATAACCGTTGTACCTGCGGCATACTTTCCACAAATTTTCGAACAGATTTGTTGGTTTTTATAAATTTTTTTCCGCTTCTTGGGCAAATGGGACCACTGTGCGCCGTTTTTCCAGCAGATTAGGCGATATTTAGCGAGGAATTTAGAACGTGTGTCAATCACTTCAGTTATGCGCAAAGTAACTGACAACTCTTTTTAAAAATAGCTGGTACATGTTTCCTTATTAAAATGACAAGATTGATTTTATTTAGACTTTGTGCGGGGAAATGATGACTTGGTACAATTTGGTACAGATTAACAAGCCAAAATTATTTTTATTAAATATATGCATTAACCCTTTGCACTCCGAATTATTTTTCAATTCTGTTGCCAACAACTCCCTACTATTTCATGTTCCATTTTACTTCAAAGGACAGTTCCTTGACTGCTACTTATTTTAAACAATTTTGTCTAATAATTACATTAAATATAGCTCTCGTACTTTGTCGTAATTTATATTTCTGGAACTTATATTTGATTTTAATTGAAAAATAAGACTCAAATAAATAAAGCAAGAACCGAATACATATAAAAACACTTTTTATTTACATTTTCCTTTCTCCGAGATGTCGAGTCACACTCGGCAAAGGAGTGCAAAGGATTAATACGATTATTGTAAATTTTTGGTCAACTCTTTTTTCCGGGAATACTCAAAGTCACCATGAATTTTTTTAAAATAAATCTATTCTGTAAGCATTATAACATTTTTTTTCATCTGGACCGAGATAACGCTAAAATAATCTAGTTGAAAGAATTTTCTATAATAATTGGGTTCAAAGTGTTATTTAATAAAGGACGTCTGGAATAATATTTATTAAGTCGATTATTTTCATTAATACGCGCAGGAAAATTGTTTATATATACAATTTCCTTATTTTTATGACTATACTGCAGACTTTATTCATTTATGACAAAAATGAGTGTAATCCGAAACAATAGAAACATAGAAAAATTTTAAAATGCAATCACGGTATTCCTAACCTATTGAAACCGTTAAGAAAAGAAATAAATTCATTTAAATCATATTTGCAAAAAATGTTCATTTTTCATAAAAATCCGCAGACTATGACCGTGGGTATCGATTCGTATATTTTTCTTCGTAAGGTAACGGGTTAAGCCACCTTGGGTGTGTAAGATTCATAGCATTGATTTGCAATTTTTCTTTGTAACAAAAAAGATAGGTATTACGGGGACAGTCAGAATATAGCTTTTTTTATTACAAAGCTTGAGCTATAAATCTACATTTTTCTTTATCAAATAGCTGAGTTACAGAAAAAGAACTAAAGAAAAAAGAGAAATCCTTAGTTCCCACATAATATTTACTATTGTGGACCACAGGAATTTCCAAAAATGTTTATATTTACATATTCACATTTTTGTGCCCCAATGTAATCATTACTTTTCTTACGGAATGTACTATTAATTGCATTTTATTAGATTAAGGCAGATATTCTTTTAAATAAAACTGATTAGTAGACTGCGGATGTTTATACAATTTTCAATTTTTGTAGACAGATTTTAAGAAAGTGGTACCAAATAAAATTCTATTTTCATTGGTAATAAGTTATTACTAATAATTAGACAGCGGATCTTTATGAAAATAAAACTTTTCTACCTCATTTGCAACCAACTGGAGTGCATTTTTTCTCTTAATATGTTTAATGGGTTGAAAATAATGTAACAGTATTTTTCGTCTGATGTTTTTAATGTTTCAAATTACACCTACTCATTTTTGTTATAAACGCATAAAATTCGCTGTCTACTAATAACATTTGTAGGTCCAAAATAAATAAAAATCGTAGTAAATTCTGTCAAATACGATACTCTCCAGCATTTTTTGAAAATTTTATAAACCATAAATGCATAAAGATCTGCAGTCTACAGATTAATAATGTTTATAATTTGTGTATTCCGTATATTACCATTTAAATTTTATAAATTTCGTTATTTCTGCTTGTCGATATATATTCGTTTATCGTGGAATTTGTTGATAATATTCGATTGGTATTTTAATTTCATTTGTTACTATTAGCGATCTCCCTTCGTTTGGATCGAGCTGCTATAAACTATTACCGTGGACCGAACTAAGCAAGAACTAACTAAGCACGTGGAAGCAGGAGTGTGATACATTTTACCTATAAACAATTAGCGTTGCTAAGAGCAACCACGTAATAGGGGAGGACGTAATTCAGGGTACTATTGTATTAACATAAGGGTTGCACAAATTAGCTTGCAAATTAGACATAGTTGCGCATAGCAAAACAATCTAAGCTAGTACAGCAAAGTCGCGTTATTTTGCAAACGAATGTGTTCTGCACGGAGAAGTAACGCGTAGGGACACTATTTTTTTATGACTGCGTCTACCGCGCTGACCGCGCCGAGAGTACAAACGAAGCCAAACGTAGAAAAGGACAGCATGTAAATACGGATCGCGCGGCCGAAGCGAATCGGCGTGAACCACTACTAATCCAATTACAAAACTTTTTTAATTTTCATTATTTTTTTATGGGACTTCCACCAACTTATTTCTGGCATTTTTCTGATTAAAATAACACCAAACACGATATAATTTCAACTGTATTTAGTGGTTTAATTGACGTTGAAAGTTTCGGGACTTGTTTCGGAACGATTTGAGACTTGTCACAATTTGGTTTTTGGCAACATTGTTGATAATATTATGTGGTTATACCCCTTGGAAGGCACAGTTTAGTGACTCACCCTGTATAAAGCAGTAGTCCGGCAATTTTATGATTCTGAATTTTTTAAAAATCGATCTTGGAATCAAAAATTCTGAAATAATTCATTGTCGTGTGTACTATTAGGTAGAATGTTTACGAAGTTTTTTGTTATTTTTTGTTGAACAGAATATAATAAATAGACCATAATTCATAAAACCGTGCTCACCCTGTAACTACCCTACAGGTGGGGATACCAAA
Organism: Lasioglossum marginatum; assembly: GCA_028455795.1. Lineage (NCBI taxonomy): Eukaryota > Metazoa > Arthropoda > Insecta > Hymenoptera > Halictidae > Lasioglossum > Lasioglossum marginatum. The sequence continues at coordinate 1,627,498 of CM052268.1, forward strand.
TTTAAGCTTGTCACAATTTGGTTTTTGGCGACATTGTTGATAATATTATGTGGCTATACCTTTTAGGTGGCACAGTTGAATGACTGTGTCAAGCAGTAATTCGGCAATTTTATGCTTCCGTATTTTTTCAAAAATAGAATTTGCAACCTAAAATTCTGAAATAATTCTCTGTCATGTGTGCTACTAGGTAGAACGTTAATGAATTTTTTCGTTATTTTTTGTTGAATAGAACAAAAGAAATAGGGCATAATTGGGGGCACTTTTGACCATCTTATCCAGCCATACCCTAAAGAAGAAGATGAAGAACGTCTTTGATTTTATAGATTGTTGCAGTCGGCAGTGGAAGTGTTAAAAGCACGACAAGTAATCGCTGATTAATTTGATTTCTCATTCGCTGGATCCGTTATAGCCTGCGCGTTTTCAGCGTAGTGTAGTCTCGTTTCGTTACACGTTCAGTTAACGCGGTAGATTTGTCTTCAGCGACGAAAGCGAGCAAGCTGACAAGCCGCGACAACTATTCTTTTCTCGGCGTAGCCTGGAAATAAACCTGGGGGCTCGCAGGCACGTTCCCCGTCCCGGCTACTTCTTTATGCATACGTTTCCGTTCTTTGCATACACGTTGCCGCGCTGCATGCTGGTAACGCGGGTCCGTGCGTCGCTGGGAGCCGGGGAAGAAGGATAATTACGCTTCGAAAGGTATTATTCTCCCGAGTATTCAATTATGGGTCGATCGAAGGGTTGTAAATTCCACGCGTTCCTTCGGAATTGTCGATTATTATGCAGTTCTTGTTATTACCGTCGCATCGTTATGGCAATTGGGCCAAGATAAAAGGCTACTCTATATCGCGCGCTGTCGTATAATGAGTACCATTACGGACATCTCGAGAGTTGGATCGTAGGCTCTCCACTCCCCGTTTCTGTTCTGTTCTGCACCCCGGTACCGTTCCCGTCCAGTTCCGCTACATTCGAGAAAAATGCATTGTCTTTCTCATTAAATTACGCCACGTTAATGATCGTCCCGGTTCTGCGCTGTAATTTATGTAACTGCCAGTAGTTACGTCACGGTGATTTGCCACGGCCGATGACAGAGCCCCACGGTCTCTACGCTCGACGGGAACGGAAACGATGAAAGTAGTATTATCCAGTGCCTGTGCAGACGCGATTGAAATTCCCGATGATACCCCCACCTCTCCGCGCCGCCCTCCTACACGGATACGTTTTCCCATCGGAGTATCGTGATGGGATACCGCGTATTACGAATTATTATGTATGTACATTCGTTCCTCGTCTACCGGGTGCTCGCGAAACTCCGACACCTGTTTGCCGATGGAGATTACATGGAGATCCTTCGCGCCGTAGATGTATTCTACTTTGCAAGCATGAATGCTAGGCAGATTTTACGATTCTCCCGTTCCCTTTGGATAAAGTAACGCGCGAAATACCCCTGGAATATTTTTGAGTCGCCTATAACTGCAATTTCGGTACAGGGTGTTTCTAAATTGTATGTCGCGATCTCTATAACGTGATTCTCCACCACTGGATAGGGGAGAGCTGTTAACACTAACCGTACCACGACCGGTCAAATGACCGTTTCACTTTATTTTTGTGTAAACTTTACTTTACCGGACTCCAAATTTTTGCCTCTCTTCTACAAATTAGTATGTATTTGGTATGTAATCCAATAGAATTGTACCCGGAGAACCTGCAGAACGAAGTTTCGATCCTGTAGGATCAATGGTTCAGGAGTTACGGTTGCTTAAAGTTGAGCAATTTGCCGTGTTTTTGACAGGTAAGGGCGCCGCCATATTGGTTTGTAGTGACGATCGCGCGCCGCTTACCGAGCAGAACCACTAGATGGCAGCACTGGCACACAGTAATATCGCTAATAGAGAAAATATCTCGGAAAATTTTTGAGAAGAAATATCGTGGAAAATATTTACAAAAACCTAACCCAGACCTAATTCAGCCCAGTTAAAACGCAACATCGTGGCCATGACTTTCAAAATTCAAACAACAATCGCAATACCCGCTCTATATTATCAGCATTAACACGTGCCGGTGCTGCCATCTAGCAGTTCTGCTCGGTAAGCGGCGCGCGATCGTCATTACAAACCAATATGGCGGCGCGCTTTGCAAACTGCTCAATTTTAAGCAACCATTGATCCTACAGCATCGAAACTTCGATCTGCAGGTTCCACGGGTACAAATCTACTGGATTACATACCAAATATAGAATAATTTATAGAAGAAAGGCAAAAATTTTGAGTCCGGTAAAGTAAAGAGCAGTCTTATTTTTTAATTATTAAAATTATAAAGATGCTTCGCGACTAGAAATTATTCAATAAATTTCTTTATTCGATCACGTATTATTATAAAAAATTGTGGAAAATGTAAATAAATTCAGTCTTATAATTTTTATAAAACAATATATAAACGACACATTTTGTACCCGGTACGATCAGTGTTAAAAAAAGGGACCGCAAAAATGACGACCCTTTTTTCAAGGTAAGCTTTTTTTTATTGCGTCCTGTAGTACTCGTCGCGAAGGACAAAAGTCGCAAAGGAACAACAGGTGTCACGTCAAACATTCTCTTAAAAAACAACATTAAAGTTTCGTAAATTATTTTATTCTACAGTAAATCCTCTATAGGCGCACAAGCCTCGGAGAGGTTCGTGTGCACTGTTCTTTGACGGAGACTATTTTTTTGAGTTTCAAAGACCGAGCAGAAAAGGACAGCGCGTGTAAAGAGAGACCGCGCGCGGCCGACTCTCCGCGTCTCTTCCTTTCCCATTGGCTGTTCTTCCTTACGCCCGAAACTATCATCGTCAATTAAACCACTAAATACAGTTGAAATTATATCGCGTTTAGTGTCATTTTAATCAAAAAAATGCCAAAAGTAAGTTGGTGAAAGTCCCATAAAAAAATAATGAAAATTAAAGAAGTTTTGTCATTAGATTAGTAGTGGTTCACACCGATATACCCGAACCGAATTCAGATTTCTACAGTGGAGGGGATATTTTTTTTTGCCTTCAACGTGTACAACCTTTTTGCGATTATAGAGGATTTATATAGGATTTATATATGTCTACAGGGAGTCCCAAAATGGTGTGAACGTAGAGAGGAATTATTGTGACACTCTGTATACGTCATTGACATCTATTCTCCGTTCCACCGAGTTTCATTAATTAACGCTGGACACCAGTGCCGAAGGCTAGTTAGTCTAAGACGAAGGGGCAACTCCTGTTTGCTGCTTCATATCCTTGAAAAGTTCCGGTTATCACGAACGAACGGAGAACAGCGCCACGATTAATCTCAGTCGGCACTGTTTTGGCACGCGGCTGGCAATTACCGGGCGCCGACTATAGCGCTCAATTATAGCCACAATTAAATTTCAGGATTCTTCGGAAAATCTAGGAACGATTACGGACGAGAATTGAAATGGCGCTGGGCATCTCTTATCTCGTCGCAGCGCTGTTCAAATTGTATTCGGGAATTTATTCAACCAGACAGCTTTTAACGACCTAACAGAAACCTGTTTTTTTTTTTTCGCCGCTGGTCTTCTTTGTCGTAGCGTTGACGCAATTTATTTTGACGACTAAACAAAAGCATTCCGCGTAATTTCTCTTTTCGATCGTGTCGATTTTAGTCTTATTTATTTATGTCCGTACTCGTTTATCCGGTTTCAATTTGTTTTTAAAATTTTGTGTATATTATTATAGATAAGTAGCAACGTTGCTATTTATTTTCTTTCGTCACTGTTTATTATCTAGTAACTAGACAGCTATTTTAAATTTATGGTAAAAATAGATGCATGAAAAACAAAAGAGAAGGGATTAGAAAAATTTTATTCCCACTAGACTGCGGATCTTTATGCATTAATGGCTTCTGAAAATTTTCAAGAAATGCTGTAATATAAAATTCCGCAGAATTTAGTACGATTTTTATTTATGTCAGATCTACAAAGATTACTAACACTGAAAATCAGATTCTATTTGTTTCCACTTTCTTAAAATTTGCCTACAAAAATAGAAAATTGCATAAACGTCCGCAGTCTAATTCCGACTATTACCCCCCCCCCCCCTCTGTCACTACCGGATTAGTCACGTGACGTATATGCGCAGCAGAGATGGAACGCGTCACATGACTGGGCTGTGGTGAAAGCGTGGGGATGCTCGCCATAGGAGTGGGGGAATGGCGTTGTAAAAGGGGTAAGCTAGAGTGGCAGACAAGTCTTAATCTAGTGTCAATATATATTAGTGAAATATCGGCGTGGATCAGAAATGACCCGCCTAGAACTCACAGAAGTCAGAGGGTTAAAATTATTGAAAGAGGAAGTACAATTTCATCTAAATTCCATTTGTTATGATAGACATAGAAAACATTTATTATGCTTAACAATTAACCCCTTGGCGTATCATTTTCTTTACACTTACATCGATTAAAACGTCTTTATCCTTAAAAATGCCGTAGAAGAGAAAAGAAAATTTATATTTTTTGTACGGCTACATTTATTTTAATGCTTAAATATAGATTACAAACGAATCAAATTTTATTTCATTTAGAAAGAAAGTCGTAACATTTATATTTATTAGGCTTTGTTTAAAATCTTCGTGACGAGCGTGACTCGTAAAAATACGGCAAGGGGTTAAACGAAATTCAATGACTAAAGATAGATATTGTTTATGTAAGCTACATAATGAATTTTCGTATAAATTCAAAATGGACATGCTCCACTGTATGATGACTAGACAGCGGATCTTTATGCGAAATAAAGATTTTCCAACAAACCGGAATGACATAGAAATTTATTTTTTCTCTTAATATGTTCAATAGGTAGAAAATGATTTACAAGTATTTTTAAATTCATCTAATGTTTTTAATGTTTTAAATTACGCCCACTCATTTTTGTATAAATGCATAAAATCCGCTGTCTAATGATGACAAACATGTTGCTGATAATACTGGCTGATAATATAAAATAATATTTTGCATCGTTGTGTAAATAATGCAGCACGAATTTTCCAACCAACAGAAACTAGCATTAAATCAACAATGTAGTCATTTGTTATTATATGACCGTCTGAAGGGCGAGGTGGACTGGTTGAAAACCTGTTATTGTAATTATTCTGTTGTTATTGTTACAAACTTTACAACCACGTACACATCGCGGATAACTAACAATTTGTCGAGGCCACGTGTTCAGTTTTGCGACGTGGTTAAACTGCTACAATGCCGGTTTTGAGGAAGTCATAAATTTTGCAATTGTTCTCTTTGGACTTACAATATGGCCGGCAATTGTCAACGGACGATGTCTGGAAATTATCCTAGCTGTATTGTCCGCAACGGCAATTGTTGCGTCGTCGTAGGCCACACGTTCGAAAATTTATGGGTTTTTAGGGTAGGAAATGTACAATATAATTCTCGCTGCAATGTAATTTGGAAGTTGCGTGACGCAACTTGACGTGTGCGTTACGCAAACAGGAAACCACTCTAATCCTCATTGGTCCTAACATACGCCCACCTAAGATTGTGGATTGCCCGACAACCCCGTTGGGAGGGGTTTGTTACGTCACTAAGAGATGTTGTTGAACTTGATGTGGACGATTAAAATGATTAGACTGTCTTTTATGCATTTATAAAAGAAATGGGTAAGTCCAATTTAAAAAAGTTTACAGGTTAAGAGAATTTAGAAACATTAATATATTATTTTCAACCTACTAAAATTATTATAGAAGCAAACAAGTCCTTGAAATTCTCTCCGATTTCAATCATCTAGAAATATGTATATTGTTAAGGTTACCATTCTGAACGACATTTCCCTTTAAAGCTTTTTGCGAATGTCTCGTAAACTGAAGCTGACTGCCAAAAACTCGAAAGGGAAATGTTGTTTGGGATGGTGATCATGGGAACATATTTCAAGGTCACTGAAATCAGAGAGGGGTACATCGACAAGAGTTCACCCATGTTTTATTTACAAATAATTTCCGGAAGCTCTTGATGAAAGAGCCTGTATATCTCATAGTTTTGTCGCGGGGTGTAGCTCACGCACCTTTCAACGAGTGAAGACAGTTTTTATTTTAATGTAACAAAAATTGTTTAGAGGTGGGCAAGTACCCAAGCCTTGGGTCGGATTTTGATGACTCGAGTCAGGTTGGGATCCGAAAATTCGTAATACTCTGGTACCCGAAGTCGGTTCGAGTAGGGGACCCGAAAATCTATCACGTTTTGGTATCTGAACATTATAAATTTCCGGGTACCCAAGCATCACAAATTTTCGGGGTCCTACTCGAACCCAGGAAAAATGTCCGACCCGAACCGAGGATAAATACCCGACCGGACTCGACCCAAACCCGACCCAAACCAAGAAGAGTACCCAACCCGAACCCGAATTTCCAGATGTCCTCCCACCCCTAATTGTTACCGAATAAATCGTGTGATTGATTCGCTGAGCAATCGATTTCGCGACCCCTATTGGAGTAACTCGTGCTCGTACACTGGCATTAACGCGTGCACACCATTGGGCCAAGGCGGGCTTTTTTCGGGCTGTTATTCCAGCGAGAGGAATGGTAAAGGCGGCAAGCTTTGGGATCGATCTGCTCGTGGAATGAGGGAAAATGATGGGATGGTAGCTAGGCAGGTCGAATAAGGCTCGCCGTAGAGAAAGCAAAGGAGAAGGATGAGGGATATTACTTTTGCTCGTTATCGGTTAATTGGAATCACAAGATTCCCGATCGTTTCTGAGAAACCAGACTCTCTACCTCTTCAGCCCCATCACCGGTCCTCTCTCCTCCGCCTCCACCCCCGGCGTCCTGCCGCACATCGCCCGCCCCCGCACTGTCTTTCCCTTTGTACGCAGCTTATCCCCCTCGACTTACGTCCGCGCGGGAACAGTTAGACAAGGAAGATGCAATTACCGAGCTAGTAACAAACTCGTTTGGCACGGTAACTGCAGACGCCGTGTTTAAACTGCAATCATGTATCAGCACAATAAAGACGTTCGAGGCGAACGGATTTCCGTTCGATTTTTAACATCGACATCCGCTCGCGCGGATCTCGAGAGAGAGGGAGAGGGAGGACCAGCTCTATATTTAATTGGAAACCCCACCGGCTCTGATTCATACCATCGAGTCGCGAAGCGATACGTCGCGTCGCTCTCTCGCGGAGGCAGATCGTCGAACTAATACACCGGAACCGGAAGGGACTCGGCACGAGACTAGCGGAGTACCGTTTTTGCCGGTTCTCGTTTTTTTTCTCACCCTCCTCATCATTCCGTCTTTTTTCTCCCAGCAAAATCCGCAAAGACAATGGGATCTCTCGTCCACAAAAACCGATATTTCCGTCGTCGGAACCGCTGTACGCGGCTTAACGATCGACCCGGAAAAGGAAATTTCATCTTCTCGCGGGGGTGCACCCTTTTTATTCCCTTTTCCCTTCGTTTTTCGCTACCCGAGACCACTCTTTTCCACGGTCTTCACCCCCCCTCTCCTTCTCCCACCCTCTCGCCAACTCCTCGCCTTCTTATTTACCGCGGCAAATAACTCCTTTTGCGACGTAATATCGTTACGGTTATGTAGTTTCGCCGATACGCCGGTTCTTTATTCTATTCCGGGGGATTCGGTACGGATCTTCGTTCCCTTGTATGCTTCCCACGTTTCCCTCTCTCCTTCCCCCGCTCTCTCCTTCCTCCTCCTCCGTACCCGCTATCCATATCCCAGGCTGATGGTCGCCTCTCCCTCGCTCCCGACCGCGTGTACCATTATATATTTCCCGCTATCATCCCGGGACAGCCTATTCCCTCTCTTGGCACGAAGACAGAAACGGTCTCTGTCGCGAGATTCGGACGATATTCAGCCCCGACGTTCGGAATTGAACGATTTGTCGTATAAACGCCTTTGAACCGTTCCGCAGCCGGTCGATTGATAAATCTGAACCGTCTTTTCCCGGGAACGTGCCGAGTTGACTTTTCCGGCGCACCGGGAACAACAAGAGAATATTTCCCCTTCTCTCTCTCTCTCTGTCTTGCTCTCTCTCTCGCTCTCTCTCTCTCTGTCTGTCCAGTGGGCGGGTAACCAGAAATTTCGGGTTCGGGTCGGCTATTTTCCCAGGTTCAGATCTAGTCGGGTATTTTTTAGTGATGTGCGGGATCCCGGAAAGGCCCGAAACCCTCCGATGCTTGGGACGGGTTCGCGAGAGGAAAGACGGGAGACGCGTATCGGGTTGGGAGAGGATTTCGAAAATGTTCGGGTTTCCCCAGAATATTCGGGATTCCCGGGGGTGTTCAGGTTTCCCGTGAATCTTCGGTATTTCTGATACTATACGGAATCTTTTAATATTGTTTTTTAATAAGAAATCCCGAACATTCTCAGGAATCCTGAACATTCTCAGGAATCCCGAAAGTTTCAAGATCCCGTCCCAATCCGGACGAGAATCTCGCACACTACTAGTATTTTTCCCGGGTTAGGCTGGTACCAGAAAATTCGTGATACTCGGCTACCCGAAGCCTAAATCGGGTCGGTTAGTGGTTGGGCCGCACAGTGGGCCGGATCGAAGAATTTAGGGACATTTGTGTATAACTTGTGAACCGTTCGATATATTGAAATGAGATTTGAACTAAAAGATATTATAAAATAATCTTTTTCTAATAATACATGTTAGAGTATATATTTTTTCTTATGTAGTTGTTTTACTAGTTGCTTTCCTTCTTAAAACCATTGTATAATAATTGGAAATTGAAAGCTCATAGTTTTTTATTTATAATGTAATTATATTGTTAGAATTTTCGTCGTTTCGTCCGGGACTGACTGATGCAGTTAGGCATGGGAAAAGTTAGTTCAATACTTATTTATTGCCTAATATAAACATAAGCATTTCAAATGTTTAGAGTCTTAAGGATTCTTGGATTGCATCGCACTTCACAAGAACGCAACGATTTTCGGATTTTCGGATTCCGACCCGAGTCATCACGAATTTTTGGGTACCGACCAGTCATCGCTAATTTTCGGGTCTCAGCCCGACCCGAGTCATCACTTACGGTTTTCTACCCGAGTCATCGCGAATTTACAGGTTACGATCCGAATCATCAAGCTCCGAACCAAGGTTACCCGCCCATCCCTACTGTGCAGTACTCGTCGACGAGGATCAGGGGAAATACTGTTTGCGGTAATCGACAGTAGCGAGAACACGGTTGCGCGATGCTCGGCGACAATCCGAGCATCTCGAAAAGGAGGAGAGAGAGAGAGAGAGAAAAGAATATCCTCGTTACGAGGCTGAAAGTAGTAGCTCGAGCGTCGCAACGCTGCGGAGCGTGTAATTAATTATTTACGTTTCCCTTTAAAACGACAACGATAAGCAGCAACAACATCGCCGCGTAATTGCCTCTCGGAAAAAGTAACGATAAAGTCAACCGACAGGCAAGAGCAGGTAGGGCAAGAGCAGGCATGCAGGCAGGCTAGTGTGACAGGGCAGGATCGTGTCTCCCCTGTAATTGAACCCTTTCTACGACGGCAAGGCGCTCGACGACAGCTGGATGCACGTTTTAATCGCGACTAACGCAATCCTAGCAAGTGTCCCGGGCGAAGATCGTAACAACGATTTACGGGCTAACGAGTTCGCGCTTCTCGAATTTCCCGGATGTTCGCATGACTCTCAACCGCCCCTCCCTTCCCCACCCCTCCCCCGAACGGTAACCGGGGTAAGGGCGCGCACCCCCTCGTGTCTTAAGCTAACCGACGAAAGTTCGCCCCCTTACATTATCGTCGCGCCGCCGTCGACGTCCCTCCGCCCCCCGCCATCCTTGCCGACAGTCTCTCGCCTACTACGATCTCGCGAGCGCCGCTAACTTTTTAACTAGTTGCAAATTAAAATTTAGCTGAAGTGTACCCACCCTCGCCGAGGCCGTGGCCCCACCCTCAGCTTTCTTGTTCAACGGCGATCGCCAAAGGAGACTGCTTTCTTAGAGCGGATTTTACGCTCATGTTGGCTACCGAAAGGTGTAAATCAGGAATCGAAATAAACAGTTAGCTTCCGCTTTTGAACCTTCGCCGACGATGAGGGATTGTCCGTTTGGGCATGTGTATTCGACGTTAAGAGATAGGCGTGACTTCTTCGTCGGAAGCCGAGCAATCCCCACAAGCAATGCGACAGTTCTCCCACTAGGAAGAAGAACAGCTGTCTCACTTCCGACCTAACCCATGTGCCAGAGTTATGGGCCCCTGATACCCCACTCTTCCATCTCCGTTCAGCAGCGAAGTACTGTGGTGAGATGACAAGAAGTTCCCCAGGACGCCATAGGGACAAGATGAGTTTATCGTTAGCTCCACCTATCCCCACATCTGACGCTCCCGTAGTCGCTACGCGGTCCCACTGCCTAGGCTGTTTACGTCACACGCTGCATAGTAGTAGTAGGATTCGTCAGGCGATCCGATTAATGTGTGTGACTGCTTGGGTCTATAGAACGCTCTAGCCAAAATGGCGTGCTTATAGAGGTGTTACGACTAGGCACCTCTGTAAGGCGGCAGCTGAAAATGAGTGAGAGAGGAGGAAACGAAGAGGAGGCGTTTTGTCCTAGGCCTGCTAGAGGACTCGTCTGTAAGGGTACCTAGCTGCCTTAAGGCGGTAGACGCGTTTCCAGGATTGCAAGAGTGCGGGATACGCCTTCTCATTTCTCGATAATGCTAAGATGGGGGTTTTCAGTAGTCAACAGCGCTAGGTAAAAGATCATGCAATTTAGGCCGCAATCGCCCTCAAAAGTCCTATTTTCACGTTTACGACGCGTAATTTGCATTATTCGGCAGCATGTAGCTGTCACAACTTTATGAAAATAGCTACATGCGTAGCTTTATGCTTTCGAATAATGCAAATTATGAATCGTATACGTAAAAATAGGACTTCTGAGGGCGATCGCGGACTAGAGAAATGAGAAGGCGCATCCTGCACCCTTGTAATCCTGGAACAACAAGTCTACCCCCTTAAAGGCTGGGATATCGGCAGGTGGTTGAGGGACGGTATATACATATAGGAATCGGTACTAGCGCCATAGGCCGCATAAGGTACCTAGCCTGGTGCTATAAGGCACATAATGTGCCTAGTCTAGCGCCATAAGGCACATGAGGTACCTAGTCTAACGCCAGGTAGCCGTCACAATATTAAAAAAAATTAGATTGTGGGCGTCTCCTACAATCCATGCAATCTAGAAGAAGTGAGTATATTCTACTTTGAAAAACCTATTTATTCTTCAGTAATGTATGGAAAGTTACTGCCAATCTTCGTTACTAGCTATTTTTCAAAGACTTGAATCACATAAAAATTAGTTTTTGAACAATATTCAAGTTGTACATGCTAATTTGAAATAAGTGATCTCGAGAAAAACGCGTTTCAAGTTTTCCTTTATGATGCGTACCAGTTGCAACATTTTATTACTCACAATTAAACTTAATCAGCAATTCCCGGTCCACATAATAGCCTCTCCTCTCCTCTGCTTTGTAAAACTTATTTCACTCTCTTCGGGGCTCTTTTCTTTTTAACGCTCTTTGTGTAGCAGTGGACGTTCGCAGTTTTGTACCTCTTACTCGACGTTTGTCAGCAAAATGGCAAAATTTTTTATCTGAACATTTCACACCTTTTGGCTGTTTAATACTTTAAGTGTCATGCTAACGTTTCGTAAAAGACAATAACATTAATTACAAGATATTCTCTCAGAATGTAATCAAGATATCGGCAATAATTTTTAACAATTCAATTGTTCCAGCGGTCTAATTTTTTTAGTGTGCAATAAACTTTCTTGGGGCTATAGGGCTATCCAGTCCTTGACTCAGAAAAAAGCTGTCAATTTAGATCAAGTATTATATATTTGATTTTAAATAATTGCCGCTTTTTAAAAAATTGATATTTTTGAAATCGATTCCGACAGAGACTAGCTTCGTGTCTAGTTTAATATCAAATTTAAAAAATGTGTAGTAATCTCTCTCTCTCTCTTCTAATTTAATATTCAGCTCAATTTTTCATCAACTACTACTTAAATGTCATATATTGTACATATAGACAGCGGATTTTATACATTTATGATAAAAATGAGTAGGTGTAATTTAAAACATTGGAAACATTAGATGAATTCCAAAATACTTTTATATTATTTTCAACCTATTGAACATATGTATTGAGAGAGAAAATAAATTTCCATTGGTTTGTACCAATTAAGATGGAACATTTTCATTTTGCATAAAGATCCGCTGTCTTATATAATAATACAAACATATTGACTTTTCAAAGAAATCTGATCGTATACAGGATGACCCACCTAAGTTGAACATCTTAAATACTATGACCTTGAGTATATAAATTCACAAAAGTTGGCCAATCTCGATATAAAGATTATAACAGAAATTACTTTATTTTCATAGATTGCTCAACTTTTGTGAATTTGAAGATCATAGTATTATTGGCCATATTTTCTATTACCAAAAATGGGTAAACTTTACTTTACCGGACTCAAAATTTTTGCCTTTCTCCTATAAATTATTATGTATTTTGTATGTAATCCAGTAGATTTGTACCCGGAGAACCTGCAGATCGAAGTTTCGATTCTGTAGGATCAATAGTTCTGGTGTTATGGTTGCTCAAAGTTGAGCAATATGCAGTGTTTTTGACAGGTAAGGGCGCTGCCATATTGGTTATCGAGCAGAACCGCTAGATGGCAGCACGGACACACAGTAATATTGCTAACATAGAGAAAATATTTCAGAAAATGTTTAAGAAGAAATATCGTGGAAAATATTTACAAAAACCTAATCCAGACCAGTTAAAATGCAACATCGTGGCCATGTCTCCCAAAATTCAAACAAAAATCGCAACAACTGCTCTATATTATCAGGTTTACATCGTGTATTATCGTTTACACCGTGCCCGTGCTGCCATATAGCGGTTCTGCTCAGTAAGCGGCGCGAGATCGTCACTACAAACCAATATGGCGGCGCCCTTACCTGTCAAAAACGCTGCAAATTGCTCAACTTTAAGCAACCATAATTCCTGAACCATTGATCCTACAGGATCGAGACTTCGATCTGCAGGTTCTCCGGGTACAAATCTACTGGATTCCATACCAAATACATAATAATTTATGGAAGGCAAAAGTCTGATGCCGGTAAAGTAAAGAGCAGCCCCAAAATTACTTAAGATGTTTGTACATAAAAGAATTGTTGAATTTCTCTTATTTTTAAAAAGTTGAAGAGTATGTAACTCTTTGAGTAACTCAAAATATAAAACGAGAACACGCGGTCAAATTCGTTCGCTACCGAACGGAATTCTCGATTTTTTAAAGCAGCGTAGTCGCTCTTACTACGAATGCTTCTATTCACAAGAACAATACTAGTATTCTCGACGAACAATCGACAGATTTAGTTAACCGGGCATAATGGACCCCGGCGTACATAATTTTTTCCTTCTAAAAGCACGAGCGGGGTAACGAGCTGCAGCCTGCTCGCATACACAACATTTCAATTGCCGCTCGACATATCCCATTGTTACCGCTGAACAGTCGACAACTTTGAATCTCCTGCCAACTCCGCGGGTACAAAATGATTTCGAAACTGCCACCAGTGTTTTTTTTTGCAAACTGCGCTGACGCAAAGTGGCAGAAATGCTGTATCTGTGGGGACTAAAATGAAAAATCTGGCCATCCGGAACAGCGAAATGAAATGAATAATTACAGTTCTCTCGGTGGAGTTTGCTGCAATTTGAAAATGACGAATTGTTTTTTTAAACAGTGTTATTTCCTGACGAAGCATTTATCGCCATCCACGGTTTGATGAATTTGAGAAGTATACAATAACGAGAAGAGAATACAATAATAAGAAGAAAATACACACTGGTCAAGATCTGTGGATAAACAAACAATCCTCAATTTCCTCATTTTTCGAAATTATTTAAATTACATTGGAGTCAGTCTATTTTCATTTAAATTAATTTCTTTCACTGCAACATTATTTCTGAAAAAAAATGTTCAATATTACATAATACACCTACAAAAAGGTAAAGATACCTTGAAAAAATTGATTTTCATTGTTTTTCAACTATGATGCACTATATAAAAAATTCTGAAAAAATTAAGAAGAATGGTTTCAATAATATATATCTCATTACTAAATTTTTATGAAACTGGGATCTCCCAAACTTCAGTACGAAATATGTATTTTTTTCTCGAATTTTTAGAGATTTCCAATATTTTTAATAATCACGATGAGACATCATTAACATAATAATATAAAGGTGGTTCTCTGAAAACTTCAATATAAGATCGACAATTTTGTGCTTCCGTATTTTTTTAAAAATAGATTTTGCAACTAAAAATTCTGAAATAATTCACCGTTATGCATGATATTAGGTAGAATGTTCATGAATTTTTCTCTAATTTTTTATCCAGCAGGACAGAAGAAATAGATAATTCATTAAACCGTGCTCACCCTATAACTACCCTTGTGGTAGGGGTACCCATTTGAAACTTGTCACAATTTGGTTTTGGGGGCATTTTTTACCATCTTATCCGGCTATACTCTTTGGGAGGCACAGTTTAATGACTCCGGATGTATAAAGCAGTAATTCGGCAATTTTATGCTTCCGTATTTTTTTAAAAATAGATTTTGCAACCAAAAATTCTGAAATTATTCATCGTTATGTCTGCTATTAGGTAGAATGTTCATGAATTTTTTCGTAACATTTTGTCGAGCAGAACAGAATAAATAGACCATAATTCAAAAGACTGTGCTCACCCTGTAACTACCCTTGTGGTAGGGGTACCGACTTGAAACTTGTCACAGAGGAGTTTCTTCGGGAGTCCTATCGAATAGTCCGAGCAAAAATCAATTTGGTTTGTCAATTTATGCAGGTGTCCTATAGTTTCTTCATTCAATTTCTATTAAAATGATCCCGACATAAAAATATTCTCTGCCACGTATTGGTCCGTCAATATCAGTCAAACTGCATAATAATATTTTTAATACCATGACAATCGAAGGACATGTTTAGGTGGCTACCTTTAACACTAAATCTACCTACCGTCAAAAGTGACGGATATGTATACTATTCTAAAAATAACGAGATTAAGTTTATTTATATTTTGTTCGATTTTTACTATAATGTATACTGGAGTCAATAAAAAGCATTTAAGTAAATATTATCAAGTGAATAATGCATAAAAGTCAAACTGCATAAAAATATTTCTTATACCATCACAACTGAAGGACACATTTAGGTGGCTAGGTTTAAGTGGACCACCCTGTGTAAACATTTAAGTGAACCACCCTGTAAAATCAATTTTGCGCAATTTTATAACCAATTGAATACCGTTCTTTCTTAGAGATTTCTGTCAATCTGGATCGAGTATTTGGACCACGGTGCACTGTGGAGAAAGCGTGCGGTCAGCATCTCGGGTCGGCGCGGGCCAGGGCGGTAATTCGCGAGAATGCCGCGGGAAACTTGGTTGGTACCGCCGAAAAACGGAAGAAAAGGAAGAGGGGTAACCCTTCCGTGCGACCGAGGGAGGGCAGGACGAACAAATTGCACTTCCTGGTCTCGTTAAAACAATGTCGTCGAGGGAGCAGAGGAGAAGGGCGAGAGAAGGCCACGGATCGGGAAGAGAAACTCGGAGGGGAAGGAGCCGGAGAGCTAGGTGGCTGCTGCAGCTTTCAACGAAGCAGTATTCAGGTGGAAAGAGCTCTTCGCTCGTTAGCATTTAATTGAGAACCTCGCGAGGAGAGGACTCCAGGACTACGGACTCTGGTAACGACCGGTCGACGGGCTCGTTTAAATATTTTAATAATCTCTTGTATCGCGAACGGCGATTCGAATATTTAGCGGTGCCGCCGCGGCGGTATCCAGGCTCGGTCCTCTCTTTACCGCGACTTATTGGAAATACGTAGACAGGGATCTCTTTCTCTCTCTCTCTGTCCTCTTTCTCTCTTGATAGAGTCTTGGTTACGAGCCTTGCTCGCGGATCGAGTGTACCTCCGCAACCCTCGCAAGAATTCTCTCGCTTGCGGCCGATCAAACTCGGCTGCTGCTCCGCCGGAGCAATTAGAGCGAAATTTATCGACCCTCCGTGAGAGTCTGCAACGACGCAACCGCACTCGTTACTCTCTCTCTCTCCACGGAACGACGACGCATTATAATTTTAAACGGCTGAATTTGCATGGGATCAAACCAGTTACACCCTGGGCCAGACCTCTCCTCCACCCGGGCGCAATTGTAATCGGTGTTGTAAGCTCGGCTCGTAAATTGAATTTCCGCGTCGGGCCGGGTCGGGCCTGGTCGGGCCGCGTCGCGACGCCCGCGAAATCCAAGAACCGGAACAGTATAAGAAAACGGCGATTAATAGCGTTGCCGATTCGATCGACGTGACCCCCATTCACTGGCAAAGTGGACGGTCGTAGTAACGAGCAACTTATATCGACCACCGGGCGGCCTTCGAATTTTCCGGTCTAATGGAACGTGCCATTTAGCACTTTGAGGCGACTCGTTTTTCTTCATTTTTTCTTTTCTCTTCCGTTCTTTTTTCCTTCTTCTTCTCTTTGCATCGTTTCGCCTTCTGCCTACGGTGTACAAGCGTGTCCTACACCGATACACGATTTTCTTATCGCCGGCAGGCCGGACCCGGGGGTTCTCTCGTTCATCATCCGTGAAACGATAATCAATTAATCGCGCGTAGCCGGCCGCGGCGAAAAACTAGTATTTAATATTTAAACGTTTCGCGCGCGAGAGATTAATTCCTCACGCTCCGGCAAGGCTTCTATCATCGACCTATTTATCATGGCAGTTCTCGCTCGCTAGCTCCGAAGCTGGTAGCTCGCTCGCTGAACTTATCAAGCGTTGTAAAATATATTACTGCTGGTTCGTTAATTTTTCAGAAATATTTATGCAACCACGCCCGGCTCATTCCCGGCTACTTAGCTCTACCCGCGTATCTCTTCAATCTCGTTTTTCCGCGATGGTCCTTTACGACGTCGTTCCACCGTATAATAGCCGACGGTTCTTTTCACCGTGTCATTTCTTTATAAAACTATATACCGCATCCACGGGTAATCGCGTTCCGTCCGATTTATTTCCGTTCGTTGAACCCGCGCCACAGCTTCGATCGGGTCCCATCACCTTTAAGAGGACCGCAGATACTTTCGATAGATCATAGTCTCACGGCCACTTGTAAGGTTCTTTTACGTCGCTTCTTCAACTGCTAGGTTATTAAGCGAGGGGACCTACTCTGTTCATAAAGGTGGGTTCCGAACTATCTATTATGCCAACAACACGTGAGAAGCAACCGGGGGCCACTTCCCGGCTTTTACCGGGCGGTCACCCATCCAAGCGCTGCCCACGTCCCACACTGTTTAACTTCGGTGATCGTACGAGAACCGGTTTTTGCAGCGAGGCAATGGTCGTTGACGGCCTCAATAGTCTCACGGCCTACTCCAGAGTTGGGCATTAATCGATTAAAATTTTAACCGAGATTGATTGATTAATGTGTACGATTAAAAAAGATAGGGTAAACTGTACTATTGCTGGCACTGCAGTAGTTATTGGCATTTTTGATTTAAACGGCAAATATTAAGAATTCCTGGTATCAAAAATCATTTTATATTGCTTCTTAATTATATTTCAAAGCAACGTTGTAAGTTTTCATAACAGAGTTTCCCATATGACTGTTAGCAACGCTGGAGGACATCCAGTAAGACCGACGGATGACCACAGTGCAGTGTAAATAGCGTTTTGTTAGAATTTTTGTTACGAGTAAGTATACTTTATCGCTTTATATTAAAAATCTTTTTTTATTTAAATTTTTTTCTAAAGACCTGTCATTTTGACTGGTTTCGGTAGAAACAGGTATATTTTAATTGCCGTTAAATCTAGTGTTAAAGACTCGCAGAAACGCAATTAGTGTGCGTGGCAGGTACCATTACTGTCACGCTCACGCTGCGCCTCTAATCGCCAAAGTCTGATATAAACAGCGCTGAGCAAATTGTTCGGGTGTTCCATAAAAATGTCATTAACTTCCACTCAGCCGGATGCCCTTTAACCTCGACGTTACGAGGAAACTTGACCTGGGTCCGGTGCTTGCTAAAGCTACTTTGTAACCTGTTGTCGCCGCGGATAGCCTCTCTGGCTGGTGCTGGCCGGTCGTTGCCAGCTTAAACCTCCCTCGGTCCCCTAGATCTCCTCCGGTGGACTTTCCATCGAACTCTCTCTCTCTCTCTCTCCGTCCTCGGTGAGCATGCTTTTCGGTAGATCAGGCTGACCTAGGTTCATTAGCTGACGACCGACCGGGTGTACAAAGTTCCTGGGAACCTTAGACCAAAGAGGCGGTACGGAGCATACGACGAGACCCCTAACCCCCATTAGCTTACGCTTACGCGGTAAGGTACCTGTGCGGGGATCGTCTTTGGTAGCGATCGGCAAATATAGGGCGGGTATCGTGTACTTCGACGGCATTAACCGGGTTTCCTTGCGCGGATTTCACGGCCGTCGGCTTCGTGTTTATACACACCGTTCGTGGAATGCACGCCGCGCCTCCCCGCCAGGTACCTGCTGGTATTTGTTGTTTGCAGTTACTCAGCCCTCCTATGTTTTCCTCCGCCTCATCCCCCATGAGCCATCCGAACCACACCCATCCCCTTCGTCTCTTTCTCGCTTCTCCTCCACCCTTTTCCCTCCGTCGCCCAACCCTCCTCCGGTACACCAAGAATGTACCGCGCGTTGCACCGTGCAAGCACGACGCGGCAACATACTGTGTACCGAGGGATGGCCGGAGTGTGCAGGGAACGAGAAGACAGTCTGCTGAGAGGGATTTTATTATACGGTAGAACGGAGACCCGCAGGAATATAACCGTGGAAATGCACAAATAATACGAAGGCCGCAAAACAGGCGGCAGTGATAACATCGCGAACACCGGCGTGGCGCGGCGACAAGAGGGCAGGAGAGAGGGCGCAACAAGAAAACGTGCCTCCCGCTGAAGGATCCCGGATCAGCGAATAACAAGACCAACAAATATTTTTTATCGTCCCGGCTGCCTAGCGAGCATGTGACCGGGGAATACGGTACGTGACAACCCCGACCGGGTAAATTTCGCTAAGCCAGGCTTTTCTGAAAGGTCCGCACTCTAATTTGCAAGGATCCTGGTGATACGAAAGAGACGTAAATGTAAACCGAAGATCCATCACCGTTTCTCCTCTGTCTCGGACCCTCTAGCCGGATGAGCATGGTCCAGCGACCAAGACAATTTTTATTGATATCGTGTGCAAAACAATGCTTTTAGGTTGAAAGATAATCCCTAAAGTACAACATTTTTTGGGTATCCTGTATAACATAAAATAAACTATCATAAATAAATTATCACTCTACTTCGGATCTTTATGGAAAACAAAAATTATCTGCATCCATTGCATAAAATAGAAACTAAATTGAATGTTATTTCTTCCTTTAATGATTTAATAGCGGAGAAATCATATATTGACATCTTCAATTTTTTAAATTTTCCGTCAATTTTAAATTTCATCTACACAATTAATTTTGCTGTGAATGCATAAAGATCCGCAGTCTAGTTGTCGCACACGTAAAATAAACTGATTGCACAGATCTAAGAATACTGACAGTCGCACAATGAAATATTTGGCTGCAAAAGCTGACCAAAAGTCGATTAAAAATGTTGTCTAAAATATAAAATTTTTGCTCTTAGAGATAGTTGAATATATGGAAAATAATATTCCAATAACTTCTTTTTTTATTTTATTCGGTCGTGAAGTGTTATGCTTTATGAAAGGTGATAGATAAGTGAAAGATAATAAATTATCTTACTTAACTAGATTTAATTTTTAAATAATATTTTGTGTTGGTTTATATGCACTCGAAAATGATTTTGCTTTAATCATTTTATCATTTGGCTATCAAATCCTCTGTTATTTTTTTATTGTGCATTTGTGGATAAACGTTTATTCAAATAATTCTTTTACAAATCCGTCATTCACTTCGATGAAGGGGTTGTTTTGCTACATCGACTTTTTGATGAAATGGTTGAAGGGAAAACAATTGCAAGGTAAATATGCAAAATAATTATGCAAAATAAATTTATAAATTACTTTATGCAAAATAAAAATGTACCGCGTATTGCATCAAACAAGAGTTACATGGAAATTTTTACTTCCACCCTTATTACATTTAATACATCCAAAATAATGTAAATATAACCTAACTTAACCCTAACCTAGCCACATTTTTTAAAAATTTCTCGTGCATTTACTGTTTTGTATTCTACCTATTCGCAATCCAATATCATATGTTATGAAAATTCATGTTCTGTGTCCTACATATTGATTAATGATGGAAACGAATAGTAGAGAGTAGAAAATAAAACATTATTTTTAACTGTTCTAGAAACCAGAAAAGTTGCACCGAAATCGGAGACTGATGGATCGGGTCCGTTCGTTGTCAATCTCATAAGAGACCCTTCAGAGATGGTTCTCTTCAATTTTAATACAATTTTTGATGAGATGATACATCCACGTATGTCTAAAGTAAGCTTGGGTTAATTGCTCGATCCGAGTGTTGCAGTAGAAGTCTGACTGTGCGCCGAGACTCTCAGAGCCAGTTTACAATCTTCTTATAAATGTTTAGAATATATCTTATGTATGAATCGTTACAAATAAACGTATCTGCGTATACATTAATTGAACTTCCACTTTTTCCCGAACGGTCGCCTTGTCATTGAGTTACACTACTGAATTTTCGTGCCACCTCCTTCGATATTATATTCTTCTAATACAAAATTCAATTTTCGAGGTTTCCGAAAAATTTTCGATCGTCTGGCTTGTTGTTGAGTTATACTACTGAATTTCGAAAAGTTTCGAGCGTCTGGCTTAACGTTGAGTGAACTACTGAATTTCGTGCCACCTCCTTCGACATCATATTCTCCTAATACAAAGCTGTATTTTTGAGGTTATCGAAAAATTTTCGGCAAATTTCGAGCGTCTGACCTATCGTTGAGTCGAACCACTGAATTTTCGAAATTTTTCGCGTCGCGCGGCGAGAGGTGTGACGGTTATATTAAAATTTTTTTTCTCCTAAACGCACAGCTTTTTAAAAAATTTTTTTTAAATATTGCATTGTCATCCAGTTCTGAGCTATGGTTAAAATTTCAAGTCTCTAGCTCATCGGGAAGTGATTTAAAATTCGATTACAAGATTTGACGCATACAACAACAACAACATCGACAACGACAACAACTCGGCAAGCTAATATAAGCGTGGTAATAAGCGTGGTAATAAGCGTGGTAATAAGCGTGGTAAAAACCCCGTTTCAATTACATTTTTCTTTCTCCGAGTCACACTCGACAAAGGAGTGCAAAGGATTTAAAATCGAAGGGTACTTCCAGCTCTTTATAAAATCGAAATTTCCAGCATCGTGTCTGGTGTAGGAGTGCAGCCGTTGACCGATCTCTTCGGAAACGACGAGAGGGCCGGTTTTACGGCGCCGTAACGAGATATCTTAATCGAAATCGTACGGTTAATATAGCGGACTTGAAGAGTGAAGGGTGGGAGGTTGAAGGGTCAGCGGTTTTACGCGGGGTCTAAAAGTTTCATGACTACGAGCTGGAAGGTAATCCGGACGCGGGAAAATTGATCGACGCCCGTTCGTTGGATCGCGAGTAAATCCGTGAGGGGCGAAAGGACGGAGGGGATGGAGGTAGGCAGAAGAGGCGACAGGGTGCGACAGAGGATTGGGATCGGAAGGCTTCAGGGTGTCCGAGAGATTTTTGATCGCGAGAGAGGTCAGGAGACAGCGCGAGCGAGCGGGCCGGGCGTGGGCCGGGCGGCCCGCTCGTCGGCTGTTTTCTCCCTTTTACTCTTTCTAACACTCGCGTGGGCGTACAGGGGCGGATAGCAGGCTACACGGTTTCCCCATTATCGGGTGTTTACGACGACGACGAGGGGCACAGGAGGCGGCACACACGACGAGGGTCGCATCGCCGCCGGTGGAGATCGCATCGGCCGCTTCGCATAATAACTAGCTACCACGCATTTACATTTTAATACGGCTACTCTGCATAGCGGATAAAAGGTATATCTATACATCCCCGGCGAGGATGAAATCACCGACCCCGGACCGTGTCGTCATCGACACCCTACGCGTCGTCGTCCGTCGACGTCGCTTCGCGCGACCGGAAATAACCGTCAAATTAACCGGAACCGGCGCACGGGCTTCTTGGAATTTTGTTATTTCTCCCTACCCCCTCCACACTCTCTTTCTAACTTTCGTCACCCTTGCTGTTATTAACCGTTGTTATTAATTCGTTGGCATGGGCGAGATGCATTAATATTCTAACACTTTTGAAACGACGGTCACTTTTTTAGTATTGGAACATTTTTAAAAAATTTTATGTTAATTTTGGCTTCGAAGATTTCTTGCGGTTGATGTCTCGAAATGAAAGGGGATTGAGTAGATTGCGAATGTTTATGCAATTTTCAATTTCTGTAGACGAATTTTAAGAAAGTGGTCTCGTTGTTAATGCAAAAAGAGCATATAGAACTGTATAAAATGTTACTACATTATGTAAACTACGATGTGAAAATCACCCCCAGTCCGTTTGTACTACGATTTCCGGCCCATCCTGTATAGTACAGGAAAGTGGGTGATAATATTGTTATATAACACAAACAGAATTTTTCTGTACTTTGGAGGGGAGTGTTCTGTCCAAGAACTATCCACCATGACGCACGAGGGGGTGAAAGACACCCTGTGTCGTATGACGGGCTGAGAAGCATAGTGGTGTGAGTCACATAGTATTTCAAGTGAAATTTTGCGTTTGTTGTTATAAGAAAATATACGTCGATAATGCCCAAGTTTTTATTCGTTTTCCCAATCCCCTCTCCTCAATCTTTGAAAGAGGATGAGGTCTTGTTATTAATGCAGTTTCCACGAGCCCCGAGGACCTCCAGTAAATTAAAGACCACACGTACAGAGAGAGAAATATGTATAGTGTATTTTGCTTCTTCCGAGGACCGGCGACTAAGACGCGGAGACATTTCCCCGACAAAAAGCGCGCCAGTTACCCTGTTATTGCGCCCGCGTTTTAAAAGCGTTGAATTAATTTCTCGTGTCGAGAGCGGCCGATTATTTTATTGTTTTTGTTTGGGAATGTTCCTCGCGGATTTTTCAGGCTCTTAATCCCGAAAATAACAAGTTTCACATGAAAATATTCTTGCTGGATGGGGTAGTTAAGTGTCAACCCCGTCTTCACCCTTAGAGGCTGTTATAGGTGAAATTTCACCCTATGAATTTTATATTTATGTTATTAAACAACGTCACAACTGGTAATACTAACTTTTGGTTGAGGTACTTACTTAGCCTGTCTGTAGGGAAGACATTGTCGTAAAACAGATCAGGTTACTCGCGTAGTTTGTTAATAACTTTTAGTGATATTCATGATTACTTTTGAGGGTTGATGAATCTTAATATGGAACTGGGAAATTCAACTCTTTGTGATCGACAAATATATTTTTTATAAACGAGGTTATAAAACGGGAATGTATAAATACCTATTTGCAATGACAACTATGTGATATTTTCATAATGTCGAAGGAGGAAGTAATTTCGCAAGTACCATAATTTTATGTCAACATACATCATCAGCACACATGAGCTATTTTTAATTTCTTAATGATATTGTATAATTTTGTGTTTCTAACAATATTAATTTTTATACCAAGCACAACTTGAACTTAATCTATCATCAGCCTATACATAATCAGTAATGTTTATTTACCAATGAGTACATCCTCCTTTATTTTCTATTATTCATATGATTTGATTGTATAATAAAAGCCTGCACTCTTCTTACATACGAAATTTAAATTCGACCTTCGTCTTCGGAATTCAAGGTCATTTGAAGGTCATGCCACAGTACATATTTCAATGAATTTTTTGTGAGCTATACATAATTATTTTTAAAAAGAACATCGATGAAAACCACGAGAAAAAAGAAATTTTTTAAAAACCCGCAAGATACTAAT
Organism: Lasioglossum marginatum; assembly: GCA_028455795.1. Lineage (NCBI taxonomy): Eukaryota > Metazoa > Arthropoda > Insecta > Hymenoptera > Halictidae > Lasioglossum > Lasioglossum marginatum. The sequence continues at coordinate 1,651,541 of CM052268.1, forward strand.
TACGTGATACCATTGAAATTGCACATAAAAAATTTTTACATTGCCAAAGTTAGAGAAGATATTCTGGGGGTCAGACTTAACTGAGACACCTTGTATAAAGCTGGGTAAATTTCATAAAACAAATAAATATGAAAGATAAACTATTTAAAATTATGGTTTAAAGTATAAAACAATGGCACAAAGAATAATTTTGTTCTTTCAATAGAAGTATCGAACGCCTTAATCGACACAGTTCGCCATTACGTACGGAAAATACTGAATTATTTATATAAATAATTATTAAATACTATATTTTAATTCGAATATCGTGTCGCATTTCTCACTTCCATCGAAATATCTGCCGAATTAATGATTTTTCATTGTAATTGATTTTGAGTGTACTATTAGATAGGAATTAGATAGAATCTTACACGTCTGACCATAACCAACCTATTCTACTTCCTGTATATACTAAAGCACGCGAACTCGACTAAAACTCGATTTTCTCGAAAACGAGGCGTCAAACGAAAAAATGATGTTCGTTTTTTTCCACTTATTTTTACATGTAGAATCCATTCCCCACCTGGTTGTACCACCTTTCCGGCCACACCCTGTATACAGTACACGTTTTGAATAAATTATTTTTACACGTACTCAAACTCGTAACAACAGAACTTGGTATAATCTACTATTTCGACTTACACATACATTAAACGATTTACAATTAGTTACCATTTTCTTAAAGAAAAGATCAAATTTGGATGGATTTGTTGATTATAGTCCCCCCCTCAGATTTCAATGACCTTGAAATATGTTGTCAAGATCACGAATTCTGAACAACATTTCTCTTTATGTTTTCGATGGTTGGCTTTAGTTTACGAGATATTCGCAAAAATCTTAAGTTTTTCTAGTTTATATTGTTTATATCCAATGATTATAGAAATAATTTAAGAGTTACATTAGAAAATGTCCTGCTTCTGAAATGATTTATTTTATCGAATATGTCAAATAAAAATATAATACTTATGTTTTGATTTTCATACCGTGTCTTTAATTTGTAAATAGTATTACACAATATTGTTCAATAAATCTTGCATATAATAATTCATTGTTTTATTTATTTTAAAGGGACGTGTTTAATAAATGTTTTCAACCAAATTTGTTTCCATGGAACTTTTAATGTACCTACAGAATCTGGTCCACGAGAATACTGTTTGAAAAAGAATTACACGAACTTGGAAAGAATTATTTTTTCTCTGTCAATCAGGCTAGTCGAGAGACAAGAAAGAATTTTGTGTCAAGTATTTTTTCGAGTTCCGTACGTAATCAAATTCTTCGCAAAACTGGTACGGGGTCAATCCAGTTAGCCCGATGTTATTTCCATCGACGAGATTACGGATACGGTCACACAATTTTCAGCCCTTAACAACGATAGTTTTCCCATATATCCCGAAAGTTTCCAGATAATTGGACCGTTCGGCTCGTTGCCGGTGCTTTATTAGTCCTTTGCGTTTCCGTTATCAGCCACGCGTAAGCAATTTAAGAACTATCCGCTGACGAAAGCCCGCCGCAATGATAACCCAGAAGGGTGGAAGCCGATTCGCTGCGTTCAATGGATCCCGAAGTTCCATCAGCGGAGTTCGAAGTCGGTAATCGGTTATCCGGAATGAAAGTCGGAGAGCTGCGTTCCGCCATGTCCCAGAAGATTTCCTTGTATCGCGTCCCAGGAATCCGGAGGAACCAACTAGATGTCCATTAAGATAAGTCGGGACCATGTTTAATGGCGAATCCAAGTGTTCGCTCGTGTCGCGGCGACGGGGGTTGTCGCCAACACGGAATAACATAGAGAATGGGAACGGCACGGTAACAAAGAATCGAGAAAACAGGGGTGACTCGTTTCGTTCGGTTTGGTTTATAGCGTTTTCGCGACGTTCCCGAAATTTGATACCCAGTCTGGATAGGCCTTGAAAAATGCTCCGAAAGTGATTCAAGATAAAAGCTGTTCATTCCGCGGGAATAACATCCGACGAAATGAAAAACCGTCTTTTCGATTTTGTTTATCTTTTTAACCCTTTAAAGTCGGAGCTATTTTAACTGGAAAATTAAACATTTCTTCCGTCCTAGAATAATTCCATTCTATATGATTTTTTTCATTTTATAGATATGAAATTGATGTAATACCTTATACAATATTTAAATGTTTAGTAATTGATTGGATACCAACATATTTATTAACGTAAACCATATTTTGAATAATGGTACAGCAATTTTTGGTAGCTAAGGGTTAACGTTGCTTTAATTACTGGTTATTAGTAGACTGCGGATCTTTATGCATTTATGGCTTCAAAAAGTTTTCAAAAAATACTAGAAAATAAAATTCCATAAAATTTTAGAGGTTTCAAATTTCAGAATTTTTATTTATTTCAGATCTACAAAGACTACTACCATTTTACATAATTCCACTTTCTTAAAATTTGCCTACAAAAATTTAAAATTACATAAACATCCGCAGTTTAGTTATTGTTAACGTGGGACAATTGCTTATATTGTATGAGGAAGCTTAAAAATATAAGTGTAATTGGGTACAATTGAAACTAAACAAGTTGGTAAAATCCAATTTTTTACTTATACAGAGTGTCGCACGGTAAGTGCCGTTTAATATAATTCCTGAACGGTACGTGATTGGGCAAGGATATAAATAGAGGGACTTCTATCATCATTTTCCATATAAAATATCACTGTGACAAACAAAAGTTTTATTTTTTCAAGGTTATTTCGTGGTTTTTTATATAGAATGCCATATTTTTCTTTTGATATTATGGAAGTACAGAAAAACACAAATTCAGAAAACGTTTATGAAATAACCTCGAATGCGACAAATTGAGTGACTTTGAAATTGAGCTTGCAAAATGAACAACTTTTAAAACTGAAAACGTAAACGAACTGTAAACTGTAAATGAACTGTTGGTCACAAGAGATCGCAATAACATAAGAAATTAATCAATATTGTATATAGAATTACATATCACGTTAATTTTAGTAGAAGGTAAATTAATCATTCATTCCCCAATTACAGATTACTGATTAATGATTAGAGATTACCAAATATAATCATTATTACAATTTACAATTTTTCTAAATGAGTTCTAAGAAAGTAGAATCAAATAAGATATTATTCTCAATTTTTCTCAAAGCAGTAGCCTTTGCAGATCTGAAAAAAATCAAAATCGTACTGAATTCTTAGTCGAATGCTATTATATTCTAGCAACCAATGAAAATTATTATACGAGTTTTTTCATTTTATGGATATGAAATTGATATAATACCTCATACGATACTTAAACGTGTGGTAATTGATTAGATACTAACATATTTAGCCCTCATACATTCCTCGGGATGAAAATTCACCCATTTACATTTTTCGCATATTGTAAAACGATTGATTTATTTCTCCGTGTGTTGTGAGATATATTTCTTGAAAATGTCACGTTAAAAATGAAACATAATCTGTTGATTTAAAATGTAAAATAAAAATGGTTGAAATATTATCGTAGACACATTTATGTAATTATTTCTAGGGAGCGTATGAAGGTTAATAATGTAAAGAATATTGTGAATGATGGTACAGCAATATTTAGTGGTGACTCTCTGAGTCACCACTCGAGTGGTAAGGATTAATAATAGGATTTCATTTCATTCCGCTTTCTTAAAAATTGTCTGTAAAAATTGAAAATTGCATAAACATCTGCAGTCCAATACTCACAAAATAATCGATTATTGTCCAACTCTGCCCGGACGTAATGCGATCATTCCAAACGAACATTGCCGAAATAGAAGAAGAATAAATTACGTTAACGACAGATTGACACAGGGCGTCTTTAATTCCGACCACGAGTGAGTATCTTCCAGGCGAGTGTGCAGTGTTCAGCGTATCGAAGAAGCGATGCTTCTTCGCCCGTTTTCCCGGTCCGTCGTCAACGGGGCGCGACACGCGGTAATTGTTTAGCGAGTAATCGGCCGAAACAAGCGGACGTTCGTATAAATGGAATTTCCGCGAGGACGTCGAGGGTTGGACGAGGACGGACGGGTGGCGAGGGAGGATGGGAAGGGATGAAAGCGGGAGGGTTAGCAAAACGGAAATTCAGCAAGCGAACACGTGTACACACGCGCGGCTCGGAATTGTTAGGAAGAGGATCGAAGATGTTTACTAGATTCGACTGCGGTCTACGGTGAATCAGGCCGCGAATTGGAATTCCCCACCTAATAAATCACCGTTGTATATCTCTGCGTGGTGCGGGGCGCGTGTACTGGCGGATCGCCATTCCCTCGACTGGCATCTATTCCACGGAATAGCGTCAGCTCTATCGTTCGCGAGCGAGCGCGCGCGCGGCGCGGGGCACCATGGTCTCGGTAGGAAAACGAACATTGTTTCCGTGCGGCCATAGAACCGATTACGCCCGAACGATGGAGTGGATAACAAAACGCGTGCGGGAGACAGCTGCCGGGGGGATCTAAAACCGTGCGAATCGATCCGGGAGACTCGATCGATACCGACTCAAACCCGGCTCGGCCCGAATCGGCCCGCGCCCGGCACGACCAGACTCAGTCCGGTTCGTTCGAGCGCGATGGTTATCGATGTTCCGTCGTTTATTCGCTCAGATTCTCATTGATAAATACCCACTGACTGAACGGCCCGCTTCCTACAATGGCGCCAAGGTTAAGCCCGCCCTTGTTTCTTTCACTCGTGGAACACCGACTCCGGAAGTTAGACTAACCCATCCCCTTTCTTTTCGAACATTACATTCCCCGGACCGACTCGAACCCGGCCCGATTCGAACCCGGCCCGACTCGAACCCGGCCTGATCCGACTCGGTTCGGTTCGTTCGAGCACGATGGTTATTGATGTGTTCCATCGTTTTTGCGCTCAGATTCTCATTGATAAATACCCACTGATTGAAAGGCCCGTTTTCTACAATGGCAACAAGGTTGAACCCGCCCTTGTTTCTTTCACCCTTAGAATCCTGACTCCGGAAGTTAGATCAACCCTCCTCCTTTCTTTTCGAACGATACATTCCCCGGCACAGCCCGATTCGGTTCGGTTCGTTTCGTTCGAGCGCGATGATTATCGATGTTCCGTCTTTTATTCGCTCAGATTCTCATTGGTGAATGCTAGGGGTGTGCGAGAAACCGAAATATCGGGAGCCCGATGGTCGGGAGGAGTCAGATCGGGTCGGGTTCCCGAAAATTTCAAGATTTCACAGGAATCGGGTTCCCAAAAATTTCGAGAATATGACATATGTTACTCTTGAAAAGAAATCGTAATGGACATTCTTTATATCATACATATCAAATATATAATATATTTATAAATACACAAAGAATAAATTATTTCGAGAATCCCCATTAATCTGGGAATCCCGATAAATTCAAGAATCTCGAAATTTTCGGGTACCCGTCCCGATCCCGAACATATTTCCCGACCCGACTCTAACCCGAAATTTTGAGTACTCGCACACCCCTAAAACCCACCGATTAAACGTCTCGCTTACTACAATGGCGCCCATGTTAAACTCGCCCTTGTTACTTTCACCCATGGAATCCCGATTCCGGAAGTTAGGTCAACCCTCCCTCTTTCTTTCCGAACAATACGTTCCCCGACCCGACTCGATTCGCTTCATTCGAGCGTGATGGTTATCGATGTTCCGTCGTTTACTCTCATTAATAAATAGACAGCAGATCTTTATGCAAAATAAAAGTTTTCTATCTGAATTGCAACAACCTTGAGTGAAATAAAAGTTTATTTTTGCTCCTAATATGTTTAACAGGTTGAAAACAATATAACAGTATACCTCAGTAGGACCTCGATTAACCGGCTTGATCGGGAGACAAACAGTCCGGATAAATTAAGGCCAGATGGATAATCGAGAATCGAGGAAATAATTGAAATGTACATTATATTCCAAAATAAATTCTGTAATTTTTAAAATTTATTTCCCTTCATAATATAACCATATTTAAACGTATATTTGTTTATAATCGGGATCGGATTAATCGAGGTCCTACTGTATTTAAATTACACGTATTCATTTTTTTTATAATTGCATAGAATCTGCTGTCTATTGATAAATAAAATGGCGCCAAGGTTAATCTCAATACGGCCCGACTTGAACCCGGCCCGACTCGGCTCGGTTCGGTTCGATTCGTTCGAGCTAGATGGTTACCGATGTTCCATCGTTTATTCGCTCAGATTCTCATTGATAAATACCCACTGATCGAACGGCCCGCTTGCTACAATGGCGCCAAGGTTAAACCCGTCCTTGTTTCTTTCACTAGTGGAATCCCGACTCCGGAAGTTAGATCAACCCTCCTCCTTTCTTTTCGAACGATACATTCCCCGGCCCGACCGAGGCGATAAGAAAATCGGAACTCGTTCAACTCGCGGAACGACCGCGTCTACGAGAGTTGCGTTCGAGTTCGAGGTTTAATATCGCTGAGAGCAGCGCCGTGCTCGTTGACAAAAAGGGCAGGGAGTTTTTATTAAAACTCGCGCCGTTCGTTCTCTCTTCCCCCGGCCGCGGCGCCCAGTCGCGCATTGATTTTCAATGTAATTTTGCAAATTTATGGGCCATTTGCATCGGTCCGGACGCGCCGATACCATCGTGCTTAATAATTTTTTGCCCCCGCTCGCCGCGGTGTTTCTTTCTCGTTCTCGTTCACCCCATCCCCCGGCCTTTTTCTTTATTTCGTTCTCCGTTTGATGAAACGATGGCCGATCTTCCTGCGAGCCCCGTCGTTAATGCTCCAATCTGATGAAACGATTCTTTGCCAATACAGCGTGGTTATTGATGTTTAATTCCTGTCACTTTTTCGCGGATCATCCATCGGCGACTACGACTCGTTTTCTTGTACTAGTTTGTTTACAGACGTATCAACTTCACAGGTTACACTGTCCAACAGCCAAAAAACGTTTCGATTCTCACTATGCGATTCTTATAGAGATTTTTCCGCGGATTCCGAATCCGCCCTTAATTTTTCTCCCAGACGCACAGTTTTTGAAAAATTTTAGTTTGAAAAAACACATATTTTTCAACTTTAAACAAATATTGTGATGTTATTATAAAAGATATTGAATTGTTCTTTACAGCAAAAGATTCTATAGACTTTCCCGAATCCAGTGATATCCAATATTAATACAGTATGATTGTTTAAACGTGTTTAAACAATGATTGAAGACAGAGACGGACACCACTTTTGCACCAATTTTTGAGGATATTTTTCAATTTTTCTCAAAAAATAAGGCTCGCGGAAAATCGAACTATTCCACGCGATAGAGCAGACTTTTATCTTGACAAAACACCCTTTCAAGTTTCCAACGTCGACGTTTTTTTCGAACCAGAAAGCAAAATATCTTCGCCCGACATGAGTTGCCGCCAGTGGCGCTGAACACTAGAATGGGCGTTCCATGGGATACGGCGCGGCACGGCGAACGGCCGTCCAGTGGTAGTAGCCTTTATACATAGATCTGAAATGAATAAAAATCGTATTAATTTTTGTGCAATTTTATTATTGTTATCTATTTTATTAAGTCATTCATGCATAAAGATCCACAGTCTAGTTACTACAGTGAATCAAAATAATATTGGCACGCTATTAAAAGGACGATAACTTTTTAAATATTGATTCAATTAGTTTTCTACACGAAAAAAATTGCAATTGGTCAGAATTACATTATACATAGATCTGAAATATGTAAAAATTGTATTAAATTCTGTAGAATTTTGTATTCTGGCATTTTTTTAAATTTTCAAAGATGTGTTAAATATCGTATTAAATTCTGTAGAATTTTATATTCTAGTATTTTTTGAAAGCTTTAATGGGCCATAAATGCATAAAGATTCATAGTCTAGTTACTGCAGTGAATCAAAATAATTTTGGCACATTATTAAAAGGACGATAACTTTTTTAATAATATTTTTTGATATCTTTTTCAGAAGTTAGAACAATTAATATACTGCATGCAATGTAGAAAATATTTTTCTGCATTGCATGAGAAAATTGGAATTAGTTGGAATTATAGAGAAAATGCCATCCAAATAAATCTATCCAAATAAAATATTATCCAAATGAGATTGAGCTCCGAAGATGAAGGTCAAACTTAACGTTCATAAATAATTTATTTTATTTTATAGTTTTTTGCAATTGTCAATTATAAAATAATAGAGGACAGCGCTCCCTATTTATTTTGCTGCAAAATTAGTGGATGAACTGAGCCAAACATAACTGTAGTCGTAAATAAGTTCGAATAATTCAGCAATATCATCAACATCGTGCTAATAATTAATATTCGACTGAAATATCTGTATATTTCTATAAACAATTATAAAACAACCTCGCTCTTATATTATCAATAAAGGACTCATTAACCTTAGTATTAAGCCGGCTTAATTGCCGCCACCAATTGAATAGCTACCGGCCCTCATGACCTAATTTTCAGAAACGAACCAATATAGCCCATAGCAACTGAAGAACTTGTCTTGCCTGAATAAAAACAAATGCTTCTATGGTTTCTATAGTTTAAAAAAATCTTCGACAAAAAGTGTTCTACTTTCTATGATTCCCGGTAATCGACGAAGTTCTGCAGCTAAAGTCTGTATCGGAAGATTCTCCAAATAGCAAGAGTTCACAATATAGTACGTCCTTTATACCTCATCAGCGATACAGCCTGACCTTCTTTCAACGTTAGCCAGACGTTCTTACTGCTAACGAGGTTTCACCTTTAGGAGATCCTGCCTTTTTTGCTTCATGTTTCTGTGGAAGTTGATTAAAAAGTGATCTCGTACAATTTACGGACTCGGGTCTGCAACAAGAAAAGCAATGCTGAGGTAAGTCGAAGAAAAATCAGGAATATCTTTTATCTGGTCATTTATGAAACAGTGCACCATTACATTATTGTAAGGAATAATACTTAGAGTTCGTAATAAACAGGTGCCTTGCGTTTTAAAAAAAAATTCTGTTCGAACTATTTAAAAAAATACCTGTTCCTGTGGAATTTTTACGAAAAGAATTGTTAACTTTTCGGAACTTTTTCAAAAAGTATTCTCGTGGACCAGATTCTGTATATTAAAAATTCCATGGAAACAAATTTTGTTGGAAAGATTTATTTAAAAAATCCCTATAAACTAAATAAAACACCGAATTATTATTATTGTATATATACTAGATTGCTTTAACAGTATTTTGTAATATTACTTAGAAATTAAAAAAACGAAAATGAAAACATGAGTAATTATATTTTTATGGGAAATATTGAATTAAATTAATCAATTTCATTTCAAAAGCAAGACATTTTCTAGATTTGTAGGACTCAAATTATTTCTGTAATCATAATATAAAATCTTAACATAAAAATTCAATATTCAAAAACTTTAAAGAAATGTTTTTTTAGAATGGTGACCTTGACAACATATTCCAAGGTCATTGAAATTGGAGAGAAGGTAGCACATTGACATGAACTCTTGACGAGTTATAACAACGTATTGAACATTAATGATACTAATTAAGGCAGAAAACAATTAAAAAATTATACAAATCTCTGTCCAAACAAATCATTTCCACGATAAAAAATAAAGCAGGGGCTCTAGAAAATATTGTATATTAAACAAATATTAAATTATTTTTGTTCATTCCATTTTTAGACACATGTCCTATAATTTGAGGTCCCATCAATTTGTCTTCAAAATGTGTTTACATTTTATATTTATATATAAATATCCACAATATATGTGGAGCAACAACATTTTAGTTTTACCAACTGAACCAGGTAAACAAAAACAGTGTATAACTATGTACGGAGTATGTACAATAAATTTCATTTATGTTACCTGCTAAATAAAAAACGAACGAAATAAATATAACAAATATTTTTTGCGTCACAATAACCTGAAGAGATGTTTAGGTGGCCTTAATTAAAAGGGCCATCCTGTATACTGGAGTCAAAAAATATATTCAATAAATTCCCATGAAACCACTTTTACAATTTCAATAATTGTCAAATAAAAATCTGAAATAGGTCATTTGGCCCCTCATGGTAGGTTTAGTGTTAAATGCGTTCGAATACTTTTTGCCAGTACAATAATATGGAACATGCAAATTTCGAAAGAAACTTTCGGGACAACCTGATACTTTTTACCGACACGAGATAAAATTTTCGGGAGCGTCGACCGTGCGCGGATTTCTTAGAAAAATAAAATCCAGCGGACGACGAGGACGCGCGGATCGATGCGAGCCCTCGGATGCGAGATGCAGGAACAATCTGGCAGCCGTTTGAAACGCCAGTGGTATCGTCCGTCATCGATCAGACGTCGTCGGTGCTGTCGATCCGGGCGGAGCGCGCGACTCTTCTCGTCGACGGATCGAGGCATCGTCGGCTGCGCGATATTTTGCGTTTCGCCGCGCACGACTGGAGAGCGTGGTTGCGCGCGTGTGTGTGCGTGTGCGAGAGCGCGTACACGGAATGATCTATCGCGACAGGCCGAATATTGCGCTTGGTATTATCCAGACACGACAGGCTCATTTGTGCCGAGTGGCTCCGTATTGCGCCACTCGATCTTGGGATCGGTACGCATGGACACTAATGGGCCGAAGGATCTCATGGTCCCTGACACGTACTCATTGGCGGGGTTGGCCAGAGACAGAGAGCCCGAGGGGGCTGGAGAGAGGGGGTGGCTTCGACAAGGTCGGACCGAACCGCCCCGGTTGTCAATTATACGGACGGACGCGGAAACATTTGCATAATTGCCGGTTACTCGCGACATTTGCGACAACGCGTTACATTTTTCCCTCTACGAATTCTGAATGTAGAACCGGATATACAGGGACCTTGAAATATCGGAAAATATGACCTAGAGAAAAGGAACTTCTCCGGCACAATAATTGCCCCGCTGAACCAAACATTTTCTGCCTGAAGGATTTTCTCGTGTTACTAAAAAAAACGGAGATATTTTCGGTGCGCGCTGGCACAGTCCGCCCGGCGCGCCAACTGTCAATTGGCCGACTGCGGCCATTTTTTCAAAGGAAAATGTTGCTTCAAATAACCTCAGGAACCTTCCATTTCCGGGAAGCGAAGGAATTTTGGGACACTCTGTATATAGAGTGTTCGACCACATGTGGGAGAATTTAAGGAGTAGTTCTCCATGACAATATAAGACGAAAATGAAGAATAACAAAATTGTGATTTCAGCTTCGTCGTTTTTTAGTTATTAACGGTTAATGCAATATACATACGCCTCTGTTGGTCGGGTTGCCGCATTTTAGGCGGATCTTTAACCGTTAATAACTAAAAAAACGGAGCTCAAATCTCAATTTTGTTATTCTTTATTTTCGTCTTATATTATCGTGAAGAACCACCCCTTAAATATTCTTTCATTTGTAGTCGAACACCCTGTAGACGGACGCCGACACTCGAAAAGTACTTTCTCCCGTTTCAATGAAATTATTCTACACGTAGATTTGGACGGTGTATAGATGAAATTCATTGAAACCTTTAAAACCTCTCACGAGCCAGCTCAACTCCAGCATAATTCGATACTTTTATTCGATTCACTTTCATAGACTGCTGCAGCTGAAAGGAGATTTTCAGTACGAGATTCGTATTACGTTCTGAAATTAAAGGAAATTCGGAAATTGGGGAGAACGTTTGCAAACATAGCAGTAGTTGGTAATAAATTGCAGTAGCCTTTAGAAATATTGCTTTCTGAATATTTAAATGTTGCAAACGTGATGATAATGTAAAATCGTTCGGTTGTATAGTTTAAAATTACCTATTGGTACAACGACATCAGGAAGAAAGTATTCCATATTAAAAAGGGTGTAACCCTGGAGAACCAAGTTGAATTTGCAATAGACCATTCCACATCTTATCCAAAGAAAATACTCTGTGCAAATTTTCAATTCGGTCAATCAGGTTTTCCCGTAATCTCTCTTGTCCTCTTTAATTGAAAATTCTAAGAACAATCAGGCGTATTTCAGCTATTAGAATGCACATCTATGAATTATTTCAGAACTTTAAGCTTCAAAAGTGGATTTCCAAAAATAAAAAAAATTTCAAGGCCGCGCGATTTCTTGTAAAACTTATGAAATAATAAGTTTATATTTTTAGTTTTAGCATTTCGTTATGGTTGTTAATATGTAATTTTTTCAGATTTTTCAAAGTGGGGGCACATTGTTAAAAAAATCAAAAACCGGTAATTGTCAGTTGTATTGGTTGTCAGGTGTATTGTCAGGTGCATTGTCAGGTGTATATTCAGGTGTATTGATGGTCAAGTGTACTGTCAGTTGTATTATTGGTCAAGTGTATTGTCAGTTGTATTGATGGTCAAGTGTATTGTCAGGTGCATTGATTGTCAGGTGCATTGATTGACAGGTGCATTGATTGACGGGTGCATTGATTGACGGGTGCATTGATTGACGGGTGCATTGATTGTCGGGTGCATTGATTGTCGGATACATTGATTGTCGGGTGCATTGATTGTCGGGTGTATTGATTGTCGGGTGTATTGATTGTCAGGTGTATTGATTGTCAGGTGCATTGGTTGTCAGGTGCATTGATTGTCAGGTGTATTGATGGTCAAGTGTATTGTCCGGTGTTTTGTTAGGTATATTTTCAGGTGTATTATCAGGTGTATTGAGAGGTGCATTATCAGGTGCATTGTCAAGTGAATTCGTAATAAAAAATTCACCTAGTTAAAAGGTTAACCGAAAGCAAAATGGCGTCGAGCTCCCGCCTCCAATTTCCTTAAAACCAAGCTGTCGCTGGGATCCCCTATGTTCGTCGTATCGAAAGTTATAGATTTTCGGGCCTGGCGAAACAGCGAGAGAACGAGAGGAGTAACCGGTCGTAAAAGCTTCGTAAATGAACTCCCACGGAAGATTGTATCGTATCCGTGGGGTTCTGAGCCGAAGAAGCAGGAGGAGTAGGGTACACGAGCCCTTACCTAGGATACATCGGATCTCGAGTAGAGTGCGCTTTAAGTAACGCTCGGTCCGTGCCATTCCGTCCTCGAGAAGAGATCCGCGAGTCGCGAGCCGCCGTGTGCTACGCCTTCCCCTGGAACGCGATTCTTTCGCCGTTTACGACTTAGGTATCCGACGCACGTACCATGTACGTGACACGTACACCAACCCTCTACCATCGACCAACCCCTTTCTCACCCCCGACCACAGCCATATTCTACGATTTTTCCCTGGCGTTGTCCCCGGTACGGCGCCGCACCCCCTGCCATCCCCCGAATCCGTGGGTTCCAACGTGCACGAGTCATTTGCTACGTTCGACGGAATACGAGCGAGCGATGGGCGAGCACGACGACATCCCATCGGCCAGCCGGTGCGTGAAAAATCGCGCTCCCTTTATACAACTACGCAGATTTCTTCCGCCATTCCGTCATCCCGCCACGACATCACGGCGACATGTAGCGAACCTTCGCCGCCTGCCGATCACGCTCGTTCCACAGCCAGCTATTTGTTCATTTTTATTTACTAGATAACATACGTCAAATTTATTGTACAGTGTGTATAGCAATTATTCGGCTGAGTCACCTAAGACGAACCACCTAAATAATTTCTACGTCAAATCCCCAATTTTGAGGGCTGTTTTCACCCCTTTGATGTGAACAGTGGTAGAAAATATATGTCAAATATTTTCTATACACACTTCCACACACACTTCTCACTTCTCACACAAAAATATTCAAGAAAATAAATTAGCATTTCATTGGAAAAATTAAGCACTCTAATAATGCCACTTCTTTGTGCTATTTTGCATGATATTGTTTAAGCAAATAGGGCTTTTAAAAATCTGTTTTGACAGATGTATTCCTTATAACAAAATATACAACTTTGCCATTTGAACCATCCCTCTAACTGTAATAGTTTCTGAGGTATTCAACTAAATATGGTCAAATCCCTAATATTGAGGGCTGTTTTCACCCCTTCGATTTGAACAATGGTAAAAAATATATATCAAATATTTTCTATAAACTACTTATTAGAATTAATGAAAAACAAAAATTATGTCAAACTGAGGGTTAAGTTAGTTATGGGTTAGGACTTTGTGGAATCTGAACAATTACATAAAGCAATAATTTTGTTACTATTCAGATATTTTAAAATACAGAAAATATACAGAAAATATATGTAGTTATTTTTAAAAAAAACATCAATGATTTTTACAACTAGGAGAAAATACAATCCCTGTGAGATACTGACCACTTGACACCATTTTCATTACACATAAAACATTGTTTACTTGTGAAAATTAAGAAAGATATTCTGGGGGTCACACTTAAGTGAGACACCCTGTTTAATCTTCGCAAGGTAATGTGGGGTCTCAGAGACCCCAGCTTCAGATTTTTGAAAAGAATTTTTATATGAGTAAATTAAATCTGTTTGTTTAAATCTTGTCCTGTGTTACTCTTTATCCCAAATTTATTAAAAACGAGGCTATTTATGGAATTCATCTGTCGGGATCTAGGAGACCCCATCTTACTATTTATGTGTTGTTAGATCTTGCGAGGGTTAAGAAAATGTTTGAAAACTGCAATTGATTGGAATTACAGACACAATGCTAAAAATTGTATTTTACAACTTTTCTGGTTGGGTTTATATTGGAAATTGATAAACTTGTGAATGTGATACCTCCTCTCCGATTTGAATGACCTTGAAATATGTTCTAAAGGCCACCACTCTGAACAACATTTCCCTTTAAAATCCCCTCTTGAATCAGTGTTTGGACTTCGATTCTGGGTACCCGAGTATCTCAAATTTTCGAGTCCCGACCCGACCCAACCCGAGTCATCAAAAGCCGAACCGAGGTTCGAGTACCCGATGTTTTCGGGCCTATCCCGACTATGTATTGTGTACACCGAACGAAAGCAACAACCACGGTATCGCGTCGCGTGAATTATTCTTCGCCCATAAATAATATTAATCGCGTAGCCTAGGTGACAAGGCAACTCCGTAATAGCTCCATTATGGGCGAAACATCGCAGTAATTGGGCTGAACGATATCGGGTACACGGACTTTTGGCATGCGGTGAAGCATAGCCGGTTCGGTAATCCGGTAGGCCTATGACCCCAGCGGTGCGGTTTGCTACGGAGCGTTCTGGGTATCTCAACCAGCGGATAGTGGAAGCGTCTATACGTCATTTCGCGGCTGGGTCGAAACCCCAAGAGCATCGCATCGGATCGCGTCCCGTCCCATCCCGGTCGGTTTCGTCCTATTCCGTACCGTTCCGTACCGTTCGTCGTTGCTGGCTGTTTCGCATGTATTAACGACGCCGGGCCGGCAAGGAGCGATACGGTGTAAGCCGTAAAATATTGAAATGGGATTTTTCCGTCCTCCGGGAGCCCGGGCCGAGCTCGGGCCGGGTCGGGCCGAGTCGGGCCGAGCGACGCCGGAGCTGCACACGCTCGAAACGGGAATATAATGCGATCGAATGAACCCCGAAGGTGGTCGGTCGACCGTCGACGTTGGCCGACGTCGTCGTTGAATCAAGAAAATTTGCTATTCCGGCCCCTTATCGCGGTGGACCGTGGCCATTACGGCAAACACGGCAATCCGCACGGCACGTCGACGGACACGGTCCAGTAATTCGTAGTCGGAACGGCGCGCCATCGATTTCGCCTCCGATTCCGTAACTTTGATCCCCGGGTCCCGGTCGAATGTAACGGATATTGAAATTACGGGAAATATATATTTGCCGTTCGCAGTACCGATAATATTGACGAAGCAATCGGTACAAGGAACTCGTGAAAGCTGAAACGCATCCATATTCAAATTTACCCGGAGCCAGTCGATCAAGTTTACCCATCGGTTAAACAAACTATCCGATCGGAAAGAGGAACACAAACGGAGAGGAGCGGAGCGATGCGGCGCGATGCGGCGCGGCGTGACCGTGTTGATAGCTGAAAAACGACGACGTTACATAAAATACGATATCCGACATCTTTCCCGCAGATAGCCGAGCGATTCCATTTCTTTTGCCAGCTCGGGCTGAACACGAACACGAGAGCCCGGACCCGGCGAGTCGGTATTTTTCGCGCCATTATCAAGGCTTACCGAGATCTTTGGCTCGGTTTATCGGCGCCGAACATCGGGGCGTTATCCGGATGAACCACGTAACTCCTCCGCTCCGATTATTTTCCTTAGATTAGCAAAACCGTCTAAACTTCTCCCTCAGCCTAGACCACTTTCAAAGGAAGACGAGAATTTCATTCGGACTGCTTGCTTGCTTGCTTCCTTCCTCTGATCGAGGAGTGGTGGAAATCTCCACGCCACCCTGGACTTTGGATATTGCATAATGAGGGGCTTATTACCGGAGGGATCATCCAATCAAAGAGTTTGGAATCTCCTGATTTTCTACCTGGTTTCTTTGTGTTCTGAGAACAGTATTTAATGGGAGATATTTTTGTCGGACCCTGGATATTGCATAGCGAGGGTCTGTCTATTAAATTTGTAGTTAAATTATATTTATATTGTATACACATTTTCGATCGGACAGCTAATGACAGAGTAATCTCTACTGATCACGATTCATGATTCACCCTCTATATTACAACATTCAATGATATTTGGATAAAAAAAGTTCTTCAACAGGAATATATAATAACTTTTGATTGAATTATTATGAAAAATGTTGCCTAGAGTAAAATTTAATAATAATTGTATAAAAAACATTTATGCAACAGAAATATAGTAATTTATGAAAACTTAGAGTTCTGATTAAATTTTTACGAAAAATTTCGAATAGAGTCAAACTTTATAATAATTGCATAAACAGCAGTTATTCGGTGGGAATATAGCAATTTATGAAAATGTAGCCGTTCGATTAAATTCTTATGAAAAATGTTGACCAGAGTCAAATTTACTAATATAGCTCAAGAAAACAAATTCAGCGATGCGATATGTTAACCTTCACGTGATCTTCGATCTGAATACACTTTTTCTCTGAGCTTTTTCCTAAAATAAGCAAAATATTTAAGATGGTCGGGGTTAGATGAAATATCCTTGTAACGATTCGTATCCATTAACACATTCTATCAACAATATTCTATTAAATGCAACATATCCTCTTGTAAAATATGAAACAATATATTCCCATAGAAACGTAATAAATTCTCCGAATATAACATGCTATTCGTTATAAATTTAAATAACGACGTGCTCAAAATTAATTTGATCTTCATCACGTGATATGTGTATACACAATCGTGGTTGTATGACACTGACAGCGAACATATTAATATTAATTATATTACAACGTTGCAAAAGCTGATTTTTAAATGACAGGCGACGACAATCAATTATTATTAAGAATTATTAATAAGAACTCTTCTTTATTTTTGCATTCGGCATTGAATCAAGGCTGACGTCACTTTCGAAACGCGGATACAAACAAAATGGATATTGACTTTTCGACCTTCCATTTTTATGGAATTTTTAGGAATTTATTATGGAAGACCTGTTAATGCTTATAAAGTTTCAGCTCGATTGGGAAACATCAGTGAAAAAAATTGTTGTATCGGATGTACAGTTTCGAGTCGGTCCAATCACCTGGAACAAAAACGCTGGAGATCGCTATTTGCTTGTGAATTGGTATTCACTGTGGTTATAATATCAATGGACAACGTAAAAATAAAAATTGCCAAACTGATAATCTTTGAAACGAGAGGTTAAATTTTTATTGAGAACAGTTCGATGGTATGAAGACTGATAAAATAGTAATTTCAAATTCAAATGTGAATTTTTATGCAAAATTAAAAATGTCTGCATCAATTACGTGGAACGGGAGCCAAATGCTTCCTTTCTGACAAGACATTAATACCTTCAGAATTGATACGTTTTAATTATAAGATTAATTATGCAATTTTCAATTTTTGTAGATAAATTTTAAAAAGGTCGAATCAAATACAATTTTATAGCCTTTGTAGATCCAAAATAAATAAAAATCATGCAAGTTCTATCAAATTTTGTATTCTAGGATTTTTTAAAAATTTTCGAAAGCACTAAATGCATCCGGACGCTAATTAAAATATATAAAGTGTCCCAAAAATGTCAGAAAACCTTGAAAGGGATGCAATAGTTTCTGAGAAGAAATTCTAATTGTATCGTAAAATGTAATTTCTTGAAATTTTTAATTATAATTTCTTATATTATAAATTTAATTATAGCTTCTTAATTTTAATATATAGGCCAAAAGGTTACTGACTTCATGTAATAGTTTCTGAGAAAAAATTCCAATTATATTACAAAACGTCGTCTCTTGAGCTAAACACTTTTCATGCGACTACGATGAAAACCATGGTAGTTTTTTTAGTTATCTTTAGTCAGCTATGTCAGTGGCCAAAAGTAGGCTTTCCTGAATTTAAAAAAGCTCATGTTCAGCCGTTATTTGTTGTCTGCGAGCAGATCTCCTCTCTTTGAGCTCGCCTGAAGCCTGTTTGTTGGAGGACTGGGTGCGTTCGGTATCTCTGTTGTCAACAAATGTTTTTGTGCTCAGCTCGTTTTTCACTCCCATAATGTTCACAATTCGCAGTATACTTTTTAAACCCTTATTAAACATAGACAGGAATAAAAAATTCACAATCTGCAGAATAGTTCTGCCGTTGGACATGTTTTGCAGGAAACGTTGAAATTGATGAATTTAATTTTCATTGTTACGTTTCAATAAGTTAAACAAGACGCTTCCGGTGAGGCATAAGTTATTAGTACATTCCGGATTTTATGCATTGATGGTAAAAATAAATGGGTGTGATCCAAAAAAGTAGCAAGATTAAGTTTAGTTTTTTGTAGGTGGACGCGTAGAGGACTTATGAAGGTCAACTCTGATTTTTTAAATGGAGCAATATATTTTGTTACGCACCAACCGATGCAGCTTTTTATTCTCTTTGAAAAGATATTAACCTATTAATTTAAATATTATAAAGAAAACCTCGGATAAATAATAAATAATAATAATATATCCAAACATTTCTCGCTGTGAATGATAGTAATGAAGTGAATCAAGGTGGTAACTGTCGCAAACGTCTCCACCGTAACTGTTAAAATTTTATCCTCACAAATCGAGGGATCCCCTATGCTTCTTTACGTTCCCTACATTCTTGAGTTAATACTTTTTCAGGGAAAAATAAAAAACTGCATCGATTGGTGTATAAAAAATATACTTGATACATAACATAAGTACTTGACGCGTCCACCTACAAAAAAAGTTAATAACACCGGTATGTTCATCTTTCGAAACCATTTAATGTACACTCTCCTCAATCCTATTTAACCCTCGGACAACAGAAAATTTTTATAGCTATATAGGGTAAACTGTACTATTGCTGGCAGTAGTTATTGGCACTTTTGATTTAAACGGCAAATATTAAGAATTCCTGATATAAAAAATCATTTTTTTATTGCTTCTTATTTATATTTCAAAGCAACGTTGTAAGTTTCCATAACAGAGTTCCACACATGACTGTTAGCAAATGTGCCAATGACTGTACTATTTGTCTTACGATTGTTATTCACTGAATATATTTTATATTAAAAGATTTATGACTCGTAAAACTATTTGATTTTGCTGAAAAATCTCTATTAGCTTATAATAATAGAAAGTTAAGCTAGTCTAAACATTTCAAAAAAAGATAAAAAGATTTTTACTACGATTTTGGCCAATCATTGTACAGTTTACCCTAATTGACGATGCTTGGGACCGTTGACAGCCCTAATTAATAATTTTTTAAAATTTATTTTTGGTAATAGAAGAGTGTAGACATATTAGTTTTTCTGATATCACTAGTGCAGCAGCATTTAGTTTAATTTCCACAAATTGAGAACTCAAACGACGATTTTGATATTCCGGGTCAAAATGGAGTCAGGCACAGCCGTCGGAGCGTTAAACGGCGATACATATTGCCGTTTCACAGTTTCGGAGCTCCATAATATCAGTTAATTGTCTAATATTGAAATTCCCCAACTTTGTCAAACTGAAATGACAAAGTAGAGCAAAACGGGCTATTTCTTGATTAAGGTAAACGTCAATCGATTTCGATTAGAAATGCAGCCAAAGTGACCCTCCCGGGTCAAAACATCCTCCATTATGCTGCTTATTCGTTTGATATTGGTACAGCTCCGTTTGATTACTATTTATTTAT
Organism: Lasioglossum marginatum; assembly: GCA_028455795.1. NCBI lineage: Eukaryota > Metazoa > Arthropoda > Insecta > Hymenoptera > Halictidae > Lasioglossum > Lasioglossum marginatum. The sequence continues at coordinate 1,671,716 of CM052268.1, forward strand.
AAGTCGCTATAACGTCATGTAACAAAATTTAGTATTATAAAGCCTTCCATGATTTTTTTGTAAATTTGAATTACGGCCACGTCCATTATCACCACATTACACTTGCTATATACTATGTGTTTGTTATGGTAAGTTAAAAATTGACATTCAAAATATTTGAACCAAGACTTATATACAATTGCTATTGTATGTGAAAACATAACGTATTTATTTACTGGGTGGAAACAGATCGTGGACTTATTTTGTAATTGGAAACTTCATCAATGTGAACAATATTTTGAATAATGGTACAGCAATTTTTGGTGGCACCTCTCAGAGACACCATTCGAGTGCTAATGATTAAATTTCGAATACTTTCGTGGGCCACTGTACTTATTAGTCATGCTGTGCGCCGGCCAGATTTTTTGGCTTGATACCCCCTTAACCAAAAAGAATGATAATGGCGGCGACGATATCCTGACGGAGCGCGCCTCATCGGAGCACATCGATCCCAATGATCGTAGCGGCCGCGCACCCGTAATTCGCAATTGCGGTTGGCGGCCGCAGTCCGCGGCTTCGACGTTGGCGAATAATTCACGCGCGACCGGATCAAGTTTTATCCTAGGGGGTTGGTCAAGCCATCGCATCGCGCGACCGTGGCCGCCTCCATCCTCGGGAACGGTTTCCGGTTTTCCGTCCCGCTTTCCGCTACACACCGCTTCGCATCACTCTGCTCCGCTCCGCTCGTATCCGCTCCAGAGTCGTCATATGAGGGGAATTGACTCGAATTGAGGGGGAACCCCCCTCTCTGCTAGTACCGGACTAGCCACGTGACATTGTGACACATGTATATTCTTTATCTGATCATTAGACTGCGGATTTTATTCATTTATGACAAAAATCGATGGATGCAATGAAAACAATAAAAACATTAAGACAATTTAAGAACGCCCATACAGTGACTCTCAAAACTGTTGCAATGATTAGAATTATTGATTAAAAATTAAAAAAATATCACATAGACGCTTTTGAAAAATACGAACTTTATTGAAAATTAAAGTAGTATCATTAAACTTTGAAAAATACATAAAATAATAATTTATCTTGGTCCTTAATAGTATGTATAATCTTTTTTATTTTAATAATGCATTTCAACACTTTTGCACCTCAATATGTAGATCATATTTTTAGTATTTAATGTAGCCACCTTTGGCTTTTATGATAGCATTTAAGCGTTTCGGAACACTGTTCAATAAACTGTTCAAAAATCCTTCAGGAATACCGTTGCATACACTTTGAACTCGTTCCCACAGTTCATGAACAGAAGTAGGTGTATCTGTAGCAGTTCTGCTCGGTAAGCGGCGCTCGATCGTCACTACAAACCAAAATATGGCGGCGCGCTTACCTGTCAAAAACACTGCAAATTGCTCAACTTTAAGCGGCCATAACTTCTGAACCATTGATCCTACAGGATCGAAACTTCGATCTGCAGGTTCCCCGGGTACAAATCTACTGGATTACACACAAAATACATAATAATTTATAGAATAAAGGCAAAAATTTTGAGTCCGGTGAAGTAATGAGCAGCCGGTCTAAGTGCACGACAAAGATGAAACGCGCCACGTGACCGAGCCGTGGTGGAAGAGTGGAGGAATAGGCGTCGTAGAAGGGGAAAGGTAGAGTGGGGGATAAGTCTTAATCTGGCGACTTTTGCTCCGCTGTGCTCCTCTCGGCCCGTCGTACCGTAACTCGCCGGTTGGCGCTGGTTTCGCGCTTGATTCGCGTCGACGCCGAAGTAAAACGCAAAGTTATTCCGCTACCTTGCCAAATAGGCGATCTAAATGCGTTCAACCGACCAGAAGTGGTAATACGTTACCGGTTATTGCCGGCGGCAGCATCTTGCCGGGAGAGGCCGGCCTCTCGAGGAACCGTCCAAGAAAGGCGGTAACAGGGCGAGACAGACCCTGGGCTATATGATGCACCGAGGGCCAAATACGCCGTGGCACCAGGGGGGAATCGCCACCGATTTCGGGGCCAGAACGCCCACGTCAAATTAACCGAGAGGATCCTCTCTCCACGGTTTGATAGCGCGAGGGGCGATGAATTCTTCCCCGGCAATGATTCTCCGAGTGGTCGAACTTTTCGCCCGGGTTTTTGGCAATCGCCTCGAATACTACGGGCCACGTTAGACCGCAAGATCGGAGCATAACCGGCACCGATATACTGCTCGCTCAAGCATTTTTTCATAGCACTCGAAACGACCCACCATCGCACCCAGGTCAAACGTAATAGCGCTTCCATGAAAATCGCCCGGAGAGGGGATGCGATCTTTTTTTATTAGATTTAATGCCCGACGCGAGAAAGTAGGGCGATCCGTATTATCGGAAATAGCCGGCCCTCCGATACGAATGAGCCCCCGGATCGACACACCGTTCAATCTACACCCCGTAAAATTACATCCAATGAACGACTAAAAAACCGATCCGACGGGCCGATTGCTCGATGGCCTTGGGGGATGAAAGTGCACGGCCGAGGGAAACGGCTAATAAGCGAGCGGAAACGTTGGCGCAGTGTTACAAATCGATCTCGTTGGACAAATGTTTCCCTAATGGGCGTCGTGATATCTTCTAATTTTTGCTGTGAATTGCTGCTGAAGCTTTCGAATAACAGCGAAAATGTCTGGGGATCAGTACGGTAAGTCCTGGACACAAGGTTTCGTATAGTACAGAGTATTCAAAAAATGTCGTACTTCCTTGAAAGGACTGATTCCTGAGGCTATTTGTATTCAACGGTATATACTAAGACCTTGAAACGACCTTGAACGTATTCGGGAAATGAAGGCAGTGAAAAGAGATTTTCCATGGAAAACAAGGAATGTCCACTTTCCAAATCTTTGTTGAGTTACAAGTATTGTGAATCTTTTCATTCAAGGTTGTTTCAAGGTCTTAGATTTCTTCGATATCCACTACAACATTGCATTATAAAAAACACATGTTCATCTGCAAAAAATGTCGATGACTTTGAAAAACGGGGGTGGAAACGACCTTGAAGAAGAATTCACAGACCACAATATGCCTCATTCTAACGAACTTTGTCCTGACACAATTTTTAACGAATTCATGCTAAACGCGAAGCAACCTCCATATTATAAAAAAAAATGGATAACAATTTGAATAGACACATTTCTGTGATTTTTATAAAGTAATGTAAAATAATCACTTTTAGTGCTCCGTAAACCTAGTATTAAGAATTTTAATTATTCGATTAATGAAATCATATAAAATCAGGGGAAACAAATTTAATTAACATGAACCTTCTTCAAACTTTCACTTACGATTTTAAAAAAATAGATAGTGACACCTAATGTCGGATACATTCAAAATATTTTAGATTTGTTACAATTAATGGTAAGGGTTGTCAGCGATCATCATTCATCAACATTAAATTACGCAAGTGATATAATCAAAGAGGTAATCCATACGATGAGTAATAATATGAGTAATAATGAAAGGTGAATCTTTATGGAAATGTAGATCGAAAATATAGAATAACACTTTTTCAAATGAGATTCCATTTACATTTTCGTGAAAATCGATTTTGAAAATTCACCAGGTTTGTGTGTATTAATATCTACAAGAAGTAGATTCAGCAAGTCATGATCAGACCTATCTATTCAATAGCAGGCATACTCTATGAATTTTCAAAATCGATTTTCTCAGAAATGAAGTTTTGGACACAAATTTTGATTCTACATTTTCCCTTACAGTAGAGAAAGAATGTATTGGCACATTTTTTAAAGGACCAGTTTTTTAATATTGGACCATACGACTTGCTTTTTTCTAGAAGTTCCAGCAATTAGTTTAGTACATGAAGTGCAAAAAATATTTTGAAAAAATAGCAATTGATCGATTTAGTTTCATAAGATGTTTTTTTTCGTTGCTTACAATAAATAATGTACTAAATTCTCTGATATAAAAGTTTTGATATTTTGTGCTATATGTGTTGTATTAATACATATTCTTTCTTTCATCCCTTATTCCGCCCCAAAAAATATGGTCCTCGTATCTCGATGACCACCATTCAACCCTTTCCAAACTAACCCTATCAAATATGAGATTGAATAATAAACAGTTGCATAGTCAAGAAATTTTTGGTTTTAAACAATTCTTCGTTTTAAGATTCAGTTTTATAAAATGTTTTTTTTCGTTCCTTATAATAAATAATAATTATATTAAATTCTCTGATATAAATATTTCGATATTTTGTTTTTTAATACGTACTCTTTTTTTCATCCCCTATTTCACCTCCAAAAATATAAATACCGTATCGATGAACACTGTTCAACCCTTTTCAAACATGCGTTTGAATGATAAACTGTAGCATAGTCAAGAAATTTTTTGTTTTAAACAATTCTTCGTTTTACGATTCAGTTTCATAAAATGTTTTTTTTTCGTTCTTTATAATAAATAATGCATTAAATTCTCTGATACAAAAGTTTCGACATTTTGTTTTTTAACACGTACTCTTTTTTTCATCCCCTATTTCACCCCCAAAAATCACCCCCGTAAATATAAATACCGTATCGATGAACACCGTTCAACCCTTTCAAACATGCGTTTGAATGATAAACTGTTGCATAGTCGATTCACGACGATCAATTGCTGGATGACCTTGGTGAAGCGAAGCGGTAGGTAAACGGCTAATAAGTGAAAAGAGCCGTCGTCCGCGGGGTCCGCGGAATCAGCGGGATTCTGTAGAAGGGGTGATGATGTTCTCTTTCTCTTGAGGTCGCGAGCTGACACTCCATCTTTCTAAACAGGGTTCTCAACACTTCTTTCCCTCAGGCGGACGCGTTTATAGTGTGAACGTGAGGGAAAATTCGAGGCGGCTCACGGCGACGCGAGGTTTACGAGTGGATCACGTCGCGAGCGGACCTATCGTTTCCAGGAAAAACGCATAAATCAGTCCGCGGCGTATCTCTCGGCGGCAGGAGTGCAGGGGCGAAACGTAGGGTATAGGAGAGAGGAGAGAACCCATGGTAACATAGTCGGTGAGCAGAAGAGAAAAGGGAAGTCATCGATCGGCAGCCCCTGTCTTGGTTGGCGCGATTCGACGAGGCGTGCACTCGCGCCCGTATTCATATTCATATTTCAAAACTCGCATCCACGGCCCATTGTACCGTTGAATACGCTATGCAGAATGCGTCGCCTGCTGTATAACGTTGCGGCGCTGCGACCGCCTTCTGAATTAGTAATAGTGCCCTGACAACGGGCACCCTAGCACCACCCCTCTCGTCCCACCGACATCCCTACGCGACCGGCGACCCTCACCCCTTTGCCGAAATGCCTACCGCGACAAACGCAATTTGCTCCAGATATTAATTTGGCTAATGGATTACGCGTTAAGCGTCGGGAAACGAGAACGCACCCTCTCAAACGCACGTGGCCTCCCTTCACGCAACGTTACTGTTCCTGTTGCGTGCCCGCTACCGCTCGGCTCTGCAGTTGCTGCAGGTGCCGCCGGGAAACTGTCGCACGTTTTGGTCTTTCCTCGTATAATGTGAAATGTCGGATTTCATACTTTTTGCGATTTTATTGTTCGAATAGTCTTTCCGATTAATTCTTTCGTTACTGGTGGTGGCTATAGGTATCTTGAAATTTTGATTGCGGTGTTGTGCTGGGGGAAACAGATTTTTGAAATGGATAAATGAAAATTAATATTTTCATTGTTTCAAGTCAATTCAATTTCGATTTGGAAAATCTATTTTTCTGAAATCGTAATTACATAAAGTTATTACTAGACTGCGGATCTTTATGCAAAATAAAAATGTTCTGCATTGATTGTGGGAAGCAGAAGTAAAAGAAAAATTGATTTTATCTCCCTAATGACTTTATTACGTTAAAAATATTACAACGCTCTTAAATTTTTGTAATCGTTTACCGTTTTATATTTCACCTAACCAATTTGTTCATAAATGCATAAAGATCCGCAATCTAGTTATTAAATACATAAAATAGTTATTTCACATAGTCATGGTCACATACATATAACATTTTTAAAAGAAATGTTTTTGGCAAAGAATAAAAATAATTTTGATTCTTTAAATGATAAAATGCATTTTTGATTTCATAATGTTATATCTGACGTTAAGGCGAATTCAACGACCTACTATATTATAAGCGGATTTTTATGCAAAATCAAAATTTTCCACCTGAATTACAACAAACTGGAGTGATAAAGAAATTTATTTTCTTTCTTAATATGGTTGATAGGTTGAAACTAATATAGCAGTATTTTTAAATTCTGCTAATGTGTTTACTGTTTTAAATTACACCTACTTTACTTATACTCATTTTTGTTACAAATGTATAAAATCCGCTGACTAATTATAACCTTGAGCTCATAAATAACGCACAAATAGTTTTTTCCGACTTTCCGGGCCAAAAACCCAACTGTGCCACGATGCGACAATTACGGAGATGTAGTTTCTTACATTATGATCGCGGAGAGAAGTCCCCAGCCCCGGATAAATATGCATTTTTGCTATAAATGCATAAAAACCGCTGTCTAATAATAACCTTAAGCCCATAAATAACGTTAAATTAGTTATTTCCGACTTTTCGGGCCAAAAACCCAACTGTGCCACGATGCGACAGTTACGGAGGTGTAGTTTCTTACAATATAATCGCGGAGAGTAGTCCCCAGCCCCGGTTAAACATGCATTTCCGTTTTCTCGAGTATTAAGACAATTGCGAGTCCCTGCTTCAGCCGTGCTCCACATTCGAGGATGATCCGCGTTGTCTCCCCGAATTTTTCCATCCCCCACGAACGCCGTCACTCGAGATTGCATCGAGTCGCCGGACTCGTACGCGCTTTCTGAAAATTGTATGACGGAAAAAGGGAGATGGTCGATCGGATTAGCCCCCCACTCGATGGAACTCCCGAGCCTGTAAGCTGATAAGATGGAAAGGGCGAGAGAAGGACAGCGAGGCTGCTGGTTGACCTCTTAAGGCTACCAAGCAGACCCTTAGATGTTCGGTGGCAGAGCAACGGATTTATATATTGGAAATGGTAGCGAGGTGAGAACTGGCCGGATTAGGATCAGATGGAGGGAAGGCTTCTTCTTTCTCCCCTTCGGGAGATTTTCGGTTCGGTAGATACCTTCACCTTAAGGTTAAGCTAAGGGCTGTAGCGTCTGGTAAACACGAGTTTGTGGCTGATAGAAGAAGTTAAGAGGAATTTCTCCTTTTCCAGGGTCAAAGGAATTTTTTTTGTTTATTACAGTTTCGGTGTACTGCCGGGCCCTGTGGCATGTGCCTTTCGAATAGCTTCGAGAAATTTGGGTTCCTTAAGTTATTTATAGCCGCCTGAATAGGACGCTAACCCTTCTGATGGGATTTGAAGGGAAGCTTGCTTCGTAGCTGTGTGGTTTTATGAGTGTGTAGGTTCGTCTATGAATAGATGTTTATTTAAATGAAAAGGTGAACTTGTAGGAAAGGATCCTCCACTCGGATTTCAATGACCTTGAAATAGGTTGTCGAGGTCAAACATACTTCCTCGAAACAACAAACTTATTCAGGTGGGAATGTGTCATATTATAAACCTAGCCCCGGTCTCCCCTATACTCATGCCCCACAATAATAACCCCAAAGCGCTCTTCTTCTCCTCGCGCCGCGATCACGAGGAGGATCTAAAATTCGAAAAATTCATGGCTGGAGGGAAGACAACGGGGATCATTTTTGCGTGTGCACCGCGACGGAAGGAGGGGCTGGCGATTGTCTTAATACTCGAAAAGACAGAAATGCATGTTTAAACGGGGCCGGGGCTGCTCGCGGCTCGACTCGGCGCGGTGCGGCGCGTCGCGGCGCTCTTTTTCTCCTCGCGCCGCAATTACGACACATTCGAGGATCTCTCGAGGTAAAAGAATCCCGAGCACTTCTGAGAGCAGTCGGATCGTCGGTACTCTCACGTAGCGCAATTAAATGACATAGAACAGAACCGCCAAGGGTCCAAGTGGGTACACGCACGTACACTTTCTCCATCCGCGCGCTCCCATGCACGTATGTGCATGTAACCGACGCGTCGGTGTACATATGTATGCGCCGGATACATACACCTTGGCACAAAGTAGAACCGCGGCGAGAGAGCGAGAGGAGAATGTACGGCAGTGCTAACGAGGCTCCGAGGATCGAATCAAGACCGAATCTCCGCCGCTGATTGACCAGGGTGAATCCTGGAGCGGCGGAAGGCTAATTAGCTACCCGGATTTCTGTACGTGACCTGACAACGGGATCCCGAGACGTGGCGATTATGGTTGCCCTGAGCGTCTTAATTTCAACCTCTATATAGGAACCGAAGGAGGACTGGGAGGAAACGTTGCGTCCGCATTGGCGTCGGTCAAATTTCTCTTTGAGCTTAGTCCGCTTTCTATATCCCTTCTCCCCTTTCTCCCCACCATCTGCCCTATAAGTAGCCCTTTAAGCGCCCTGAAATTCGTCCTCTCCGATATTCCCTTTGAACACGATAACTAGCTGCTACTTAAGACGAACAATGCCCCTGCTACCCCCTCCTCCATACCCCATTGCAGAAGCCCAGTTGCTCGACCGACGTGGTTTCGAAACCGCTTCGGTTTCGCGTTCATTACTGTCAGAGTAATGGTTGGCAAACTTAATTAAGAGACCACCAACGAACGAAACTTCAACGAGCCACCGCCGCCGCCGCGTGTCTATCTGCTGAAAAATTTGTTTTGTGCTGCAAAGCGCATTCGCGGGACACCCCGCTCTCTCGGGGAGACTGCGAATTAAAGGGCTGCTGGCCGATTCGCCGGTTGCCAGTTTGCTTTCAGCAACTCGTTCATCGCGGTTATAGGCATTCTCTGAAATCGAGCTGTACAGAAGGCGATTGCCTTCAAAGATCTCTTGCTGCTTGATTGCTCGAAACTAATGGGGATTACTGCAGATGTTTATGAAATTTTGATTTTTCCAGGCGAATTATGAGAAAGTGAAATCATGGAAAATTTTATTCTCAAATAAATAAAAATCGTACTATTGTAAATTCTCTGGAATTTTATATTCTAGCAGTTTTTGAAAATTTACGGAAGCTGCTATACATGCATAAAAATCCGCAGTCTACTAATCACCAGACTGCGGATCTTCATGCATTTTCATAAAATTTCTCATTCATATTAAAATTTTCAAAAACTGCGAGAATATGAAATTCCAATGAATTTAGTATGATTTTTATTTATTTTAGAACTACAAAGACTACTACCACTAAATAAGATTTTCCATGATTCCACTTTCTCATAATTCGCCAAAATAAACATTTGCTGCGACTGTTGCGAGGTACTGGAGACAACTAAAAATTATTATAGTTCCTTCCACTAACAAATTAGTCAATTAATTTAACCTCTTGCACTCCGTTGTCGCCGATAATGCGACATTACTATGAGAAATTACAAAACATAAAATTTTCATTTTGTTGAAGATTTATAAACTTGAACTTGTTTTATATAACGTAGCTAAGGAATAAATATTTTGTTTTATTGCAGCACCGTATTTTTTGTATTATATATACACACACTTGTAATTAATATAGTGCTGGAGTTGTTGGTGTACTATATGAGTCACTAGGCTGGAGTGCAAAAAGTTAATAATTTAATTAATTAATGAAAGTAATTAATTAGTGAAAGAAAACCTTATCTCCATTGTTATACATAACAATATTAACCCCACATTATATTAGATGATTGCATAATTCGTACTCGACTTGAAAAAACATTTACACCTACCCATTTTCGTCAAAAATGCATAAAATCCGCTGTGTACTAACAACGTAAACAATATTTTAAATAATGGTACAGCAATTTTTAGTGGCCCCTCAGAGCCACCACTCGAGTGCTAAGAGTTAGGGTTCATACAAAAACCGACTTTTTAAAAAACCGGTTATCGAATTTTAACTTTTCCATGAAACCGGTTTAAACCGGTTTCGAATTTTTACAGATAGAAAGCAACACATATTTACAACTTAACATAGAAGTTTTTAATTCTTTTTATTTATAATAATTAAAAAATACAAAAAAGGAAAACATAAGATACATATGCGTACATACATAAAATTATTAAAATAAAAAATTAACAAAATAATACCTTTAAAAAATCACAGAAATTAACAAATGTTTTATATTTATGTAAATTATTATTTTACTTCTTTCTTTGTTTAATAAAATTTGCCTTCAAAAAGCAAAGAACGTCAATGGATTTATTGCTTAGTCGTGTCCTTATTTTGTACATAAATAGAAAAAACAGAAAAGAAATAGAAAAAACTCGCTCACTTGCTACTGAACTGGGCTTATTTAAGCATTACATAATAAATCTAAATTTTTTGTTCTTCTATTTGTAGCCTCTAAGACCAAAAACTCCTTCTTTAATGGCGGAGGATTAGAGGAAGTCACTTCTTCAGGTTTTTGCAGATATTTATTTATTCCTATTTCGATAGCATTTGTCATCATAGATATGTCTTGATTTTCTTCTTCGTCACTTTTTTTAACATCGCAGTCATCTTCTGTAGAATAATTTTTAGAAGATATATAAGTGTTATGTATAAATTTTATGTATAAATGAAACCAGGCTTTTTTGATCGAAAAAACCGGTTTTCGAATTGCATGATTTTCTTTTAAAGACCGGTTTTCAAACTCGCCATCCTCCAGAAATATTCCGCGGTCCCAAAGAGTAGCAACAAAGACAAACAGTATTCAACAAATCTAAGCACACAGGATTCGGCTCCCCGAGCTGAAACTTTCCTCGGAATCGTAGTCGGGAAGCATCCTCTGTAAGTTAGTCTAAAATATCACATTTCCTCTTGGAGCGCCCCCGTAAGGTGTGCGTTTCCCTTACAGAATGACAAACTGTTGCTCGGCTGGATTCATGGGGGGCGTGCGGCTGGGGCGTGCGGCTGCGGCGTCGGCGTGGCGTCGGCGCCTAGAAAGGAAAGACGAAGAAGGAAATCGGGTGCGGGTGGCGCGTACGGGCTTTGAGCGTGATCCAGCGTTGATTCGATTTGCCGATCGTGAAAGGTGATACAATTACACGCCGCTTAAAACGTGGTTAACGTTCTCGCCGGCAAGGAGTAAAATCGAACGAACGAACCCCCGTGTGGAGTCGCACACGCGGCGTGTAGCGCGGCGCGGGTTGCCGGCTGAACACGAGACGCTTAATTAATCCATTCATCATCGTCCGCGCGAGACTAGGGCGACCGCGAAATAAGCCTAGTGGACGCGTGCGCGTAGAACGGGTTTCACCGACAGGTGGCAGGCGTGTCTGTTTTCACCAACACTCCGAGCGCAACGAACAGCCGCCATGGGTAAGTTCACGCGACTCCACGGAAGTGGTATAATTACACGGGGAGAGAGTGTAGCTTGCAAATTTGGCACAGTGCGTGCGCGACTCGTTGAATCCAATTCAACCGGCTGAAATATAACGCCCGTCGATTATTGCCGAGCGCGGCCGTGTGCGCTTCCTGCGTGGGCATTTCCATCTGTGTGCGTCGGCGTTTGCACCCGTGTGCGCCTGTGCGCTAGTGTGCGCAGGTGGTCAGCCGGCCGGTACGTGGTCCTACATACACGTACAGGATGTATAAAAAATAATGGTAATCCGTCCTAGGGGTGAATCTACACCTCTGGATCGGTGGACATTTGTAAGAGAAACTTGCCGCAAAATTGTTTATGACAAAGAAAATTGTTGTTAAAGTTTTTTCTTACATCAACGCCTTCTACTCATCGAGAAGAGTGTTTAGCGGCTCTTTAATGTGAGAGAGAAGGAAAAGGAAGGGGAGCGTTTCATCCTAGACCCGCCAGAGGACTCATCGGTAAGGCTATCTAGCGGGCCTTGCCTTAGACGCTGGGATATACGGTATTGTATATAGGGATCGGTGACGGATCAGGTAGTAGCAAGAAACGTCTTTGACTATCTGTCCATCTTGTGGCGAGTGTAGCAAGTTGGCCGCCACAAGAGAAAGTTTGAAAGGAGCCATATGTCGCAAACAAATAATTATTTAGATATAAGCTGTTAAAGTTATTGCAAAATTTGATTGTGCGGAATTATACGTATAGACAAAAGCCTACTACTACAGTCCACACGTCCGTGTCGATGAGACAGAACATGATCATGTGCGTGCTTCGGAGACTGAGATGACTGAGTACGGGTCTAGCGACGAATATCCCTTTAAATTTCGTTTATCATGTAAAAAAAAATTTTAACAACAATTTTCTTTGTTATAAACAATTTTGCGGCAAGTTTCTCTTACAAATGTCCACCGACCTAGAGGTGTAGATTCACCCCTAGGACGGATGACCATTACTTTTTATACACCCTGTACATAGTTCCAGCCACTAAACCACGCACGCACACAGGAAAAACCCAGCGGAACCGTGTGCTGCTTCGCTACGCTGTGTAGCTACTGTCGGCCAAGCAATCTCTCCCAGTGGAGAGTGCACGCAGGTAATTAGCCCGCCTCCACTCTATCGTCAATTCGAACTGCCAAGCAGGTGTACACAACCTGGATCGTGTAACTTGCATGGCCGGGAATTTTCGAACGCAGATTGAAGTCCGTCTCGAGCTGGCGAGGCCGGATGCGTTATCACCGGCTTCTGATTGAGATCGCAGAGGGTTGTTTGTGGTGAAAAGCTTCTTAACTGGAGTGTTAGCAGGCTTTTCTAATTCTAGTCGCACAGTTGTCCGGGCGGACGATCTACACTGCTGTGCAAAAGAAAGAAGCATCCAATATAATTATAAGACATAATGACAAACAATATCTTTATGTAGAAATTGTATTGTACAATGATTGATTTATTGCACTTAATGCATTAGATAAGGCGCAATAACATATATATTCTCAGAACTACTCAATTAAACAGCGGAATCATTTTTCAAAACTTACTGTGCTTTTATTTGATTTTTTATGCTTTTCTTCGTAATCGGGGGAAATTTCAAGTTTTGAATTCGGGGAAATTTTTCCATTCAAAATCGGGGGAAATTTCGAGAGTAAATTGAGGAAACTGTCAAGATTGAATTGAGGGAAATTTCCAGTTTAGATTTAGGGAAATTTCAAGTTTTGAATTCAGGGAAATTTTTTAAGTTAAAATCGAGGGAAATTTCAAGATTAAATTGAGGAAAATGTCAAGATTAAATTGAAGAAAATTGCAAGATTAAATTGAGGGAAATTTTAAATTAAAATTAGGGAAATTTCAAGTGTTGAATTCGGAGAAATTTTAAGTTAGAATTTAGGGAAATTTTTCAAGTTAGAATCATTCTTCAAAACTTACTGTTCTTATTTGATTTTTTACGCTTTTCTATTAAATATGGCCGGGTGCTGCTTTCTTTCACAATAGTGTAGCAGTTCATTTGATAAAAAATGACTTGACTCATATCGGTATTTACATCTACATATATATACATCTACATTACTTTCGAATTGTTTAGCAACACCGAAAATCCCGATGTTAGTAAAATTTAATAAAAATGATAATTAGAACAAGCGTTTAAATTGGATGTTGAATATGATTTTCGATCAAAAAAATTACTCTTTTTCTTTTGTGAATTCTAAGTAGGAAAAGCCGACCGATGGAAACTTTTCAGGGAAATGTTGTTCAGAATGGCGACCTTGACAAAGTGACACAATTCAAAATATATTTCTAAAAAAAATATAATAATAAATAGATAAATTGTGGTGTACTTTATAACTAGACTGCGGATCTTTATGAAAAATAAAAATATTCTACTTCGATTGCAACAAACTGGAGTGAAATAGAAATTTATTTTCTTCCTTAACATATTTAATATGTCGAAAATAATGTAATAGTATTTTTAAATTCTACTAATGTTTCCACTTTTCGAAATTACACCTCTCCATTTTTGTCGAAAATACATAAAATCCGCAATCTATAACTAATATACATAACAATTAACCCAGTATCTAAATAACAACAAATTATTTTACATTTCTAAATTGGTGATATGCAATTTAAAAAATTGGCAGTTTAAGGTAATTTCCAAATGGCTCTCTTGTCAAATCTCCTTTTTTTGAGTTATGTCACTTTTCTTATGAATAAACTTTAAGGTCATTGAAAATATTTTATTTTCCAGAATACAATAGTATTTTACCCAGGTCTAAAAGATCAGCAAAAATGTGATGACCATCATTCGCAGACACGCGTTACGAACAGCGTGACGCGGAACGAGTTAAAGCGACACGGAACATCTTGCAATTTTCTCGCGTGACGACAAAATGGCGGGGCGCGTTCGAAACGCTCGCTGCGTTCTCGATTGAGCGGCTCGATTTAATGCCGAACGTGCATCAGCAATTCCTTGTCGCACGAGTCCTCATTACCGTAATTCATAGTCATAAGCACATTATTCAGAAGATGTCACGGCTCTATTAGCGAGTAACCTCTTCTGTATACAGATATTACGGCGCTGCACGTTCACAAATTGTTTGCAAACGTCTACAGGCGAGCAAAGACTGCGAAGAACGACACGGGGCAAAACATTGCAAAGACAAAAAAGAAATTTGCGATCGTGGATACCGGGCGGGCTATATTATTCAAAAAATGGAAAAAAAGTGTGGGAGAGAGAGATTTACGTTGCTCCGGTAACGACAAAAATAAAAAGGTCGAGCTGGCCACGCGGTCCGCGCTTGTATGTATAGGTACAAGAGACAGGTCATTAATTCTGCTACAGTCAAACAGCGCCCGCGTTGTCGTGATCCATTCCCCGTTCCAGGGTGTATGTATCGCTGGTCCGTTTCTCCGCATCCGACGACCGTCCCTTCATTACCTTTATTATTTCAGTATCGGTTCGTTATCCTTATTATTTCTGCGCTAGGGACGACGTCGCGGCCGCGTTCACGAAAATTGTGAATTGATTGCCGGCCGCACCGCGGGACACAATGGAGACCCGGGAAAAGGGGCTTGATTTAATCCCATTAATTCCGTCAAAGTTCTCCGGCGACGCGTCAGGTTGTTATTTTTAATGCATACAGCACTCCACCGTCAGTGAATCAGGGACCCGCGACAACGTTTTAATGGCGCGGTTCGACGACGTTGTCTCCCGGTTGATTCACAGCTGAAGACACCCGCGGAATACAGAACAACGCTCGGTGCGTTACCTACATTCATCCAGGGACAAAACGCGTTCTATATTTTCTCGTATTTTGCGTCGTGAAACGATACGGCTGTATCGTTGAATTCGTCGGTAATTGCGGACAGTTCAACGTGTTGAATGTCATCTTCTGATATCTCGAGCACCCTGTATGGGTGAATTAAAAAACTCAAAATTTGATTTTTGAGTTTAAATCTCGACGCACTATGCAGAATGAGTATTCGCGCGGATCGATTCGCTCCTCATGGAAAGACTGCTCTGGTCTTTGCACAACAGTTTCGAAGAATTTTCTGCGATGGAAACGGAGAAACAGAAAAAGAGAAGGGAAAAGAGAGAGAGAACTCGAACATCTGTGTCAAAGACCTAAAGGCATCTGTCGGACGTAGTCCCGTCCGTATCTCTGGACGCTACGAGTGTTTCAAAGCTAGACAACCCATGCCAACTGATACGCGGTAAAGAGAGTGGACGTTTTATTGGTTCGATAATTTGATCGTCGATAGCTTGACAAAGTAGCATGTACCGTGAGGTGGGACTGCGTAATAGAAACGGAAACGTGGATCCTGGTTCCACTCGATTTCATCGAATAATTTTTGCGACCCGTGCTCCGGGTAGCTTGTTAAAATGGATGGAAGATTGTCTGATTGAACGCGCCACGGTGATAAGGTTCGAGGATGCACTTTCCAACCTCATACATATCCCGAGTTCTACATATGTAGGATTGCTTTTTACTTTAGTTACTTGTAAAATGTGGAACTGTATGCACTGATTACATTTCGAAATTTGTTAAGAACGGACTTATATTAACTAACATTAATAATACAGTAAAGCCTTGATCTAAGAAAAACCCTCGGGTCCGTGCTGTTTCTTAGATCCTGTGGTTCTATTTTCTTGTAAAGATTGTTACATTATTTTCGAATTGTTAAAACTATTTAAGAAATACTTAAATATAATAAAAATATTTAAATGTTTATTTTATATAAAACTCTGCAGATTAGTTTATAAAAATAACAAGAATGTAATCTATCGAAATCTGTAGCCATTCTATTTTATAATATGTACTCAAAGATATAAATTTGTTGAATAATTTCTCATGGATTCATCTCTACAATCCCAGTAATCGTAAATTAAAATCGACTTGTAATATTTGCATTCGCGATGTCAAATAAATAAATTTTACTTAATCCTCTGTAACCCAGTGTTTCGATTATAGAAAGCAATTATGTAACGGAGATTACTAGGTATTATTAGCCCGCTGATGTATGCTATTAATTAATTTACAATTTTTTAATACTTCATTACAATAATAAAATATTGCAGTAAGTTTGTAGCTTCGAAGTTTGTACAATACACGTCCATGTAACAGAATTTACATATGGAAATCCATCAAACAATTTGCATTCGGAATTAACAAAGATGAGCATTGTGAAATGTAGACAATGTAAAATGAGAGAGTATTATGCTTCAGGATCTCGAGGAAT
The DNA here is from genome assembly GCA_028455795.1 of Lasioglossum marginatum. Taxonomy (NCBI): domain Eukaryota; kingdom Metazoa; phylum Arthropoda; class Insecta; order Hymenoptera; family Halictidae; genus Lasioglossum; species Lasioglossum marginatum. The sequence continues at coordinate 1,688,328 of CM052268.1, forward strand.
ATTACCTTTCGAAGGAATAGTCGAAGAACCATTTCTGTAGAACACAGTTTTCTAAACATTTAATTATTTTCTTCTTCCAGTAGGAATTCTTTAGTAGATTCATTGTTATTATAAATAATATTAATGTGACGCTGAGCAATTTTCATCTGCAAAATTTTTATTTTGTTCTTATATCATTCCTTTTTCCTTTCATGTTTATTTATTGTAAATGCTGATATGTACGAAAAAATATTAATTCCTAGATTCACACACATCCCTAGTTATTATAATAATTTATTATATACTATTTATTATAATAATAATTTAATTTTATTCATCATAATTATCATTGATCATTAAAATTGTAACTTCAATAAGCAAAATACATTCTTTCGTATAAAATATACAGGGTGGACCAATAACTTTGAACACCTTGAATATTTTTGTTATTTATAATAATATGAAGAAGTTACATACACAAAACTTGAATGTGAATCTATTGTAGTATTGCAATTAGTATTGACCTTCATATATCCTATTGCTGAATCTATTAGTTAACGAGATATTATAACAATTTTCCATATACATGGTAAGTCAATAAAAATTACCACCTGAAATAACTTATTATTTATTTACTTTACCAAAAAATGTTTGGAATTGATTGTAGGGAGCTCATTAGAAAAGCACAATATAGACAATAAAATCATCTAATTTCTTTAAACTTGCAAATTAATATTGTAATAATAATATATATTAATATTAGAAACATTAGTTTCATTAATAAATTTGCAATTCACTCCATTCTATCAGGCATAATATTAATATTAATTAATAAATTCACTCGTATATTAGTAGATTAAAAAAGCATTCAAAAATGAACCCGTCAAGAGAAGCCCAATGACTTAATACAAATGACAATTGCATAAAAATTGTATCATAGATTTCCGTGCAAGTAAAATTTTGTAGATCTCAGGTCTATTAATTCTTAGTCGAACCTCACTCTAAAACTAACCTAAAAATAGTCTCTTTGATCCGACTAAAGAGTTCTTGAATTACTCGCAGTAAGTATAAATTTTTTGTCTTAAGTAGGAACGATTGAGACTTGTCGAGTTCAAAGTATCCTTTTCTGGCTTCCATGCACCGTTGCCAGCGTTTCTTTCCGCTGGCAATAGCTCTAAACTGAAGAGACCTTTGAAACGGCGAAAGGGTAGCTGTTTTTGGGGAATTTTTTATCGTAAAACCACCAGAGCTATTGGAACAAAACTTGGAACGATTACTATTGGTATCGTACGTTGTGCATTTAACTTGTTTGCATATTTTTGTTTACGTTCTAGTATGTAATATTTATCTGGTATAGGGAAAAAACACGAAAGAATATCAAAAGTACAATATGTCATATTTACAGTTCCTGTTATTGCGTACGGTAAAATAAAAATAGTTTTTAGAGCATTTTCACTTAGTTTCGTTAGTGAAAACAATACAAACAATAATTCGATTTTTGATATCAAAAAGACAATAACAACATTAATACTGTAATAGGATTTATATTTTTTTAGAGCTTTCAACACTTTAAAAATTTTAATTTAATAACGTAAAATTGCCGTATGGTTTTCACTCAATTCATGAACGCAAAGTGTAATTGTATCAAACATTGCAAAAGTTTACGATGCCCTTAGAACAAGAGCCTGAATGTAGTCGGTCCAAAAAGTATTTAAACAATAATTGTCGATATTAATTATTTAAAAAATTATCGATATTTAAATTATAATCATTTTTCGGGAACAAATAAAGTAAGCCTGTACTCGTTTTTAAAGCTTGAAGCCTTTAATTTTTCAAATCAGTGTCTATTTTCATTGATGTTGGTACAAATTCAAAAGACTTCGAAAAATTTCCAAAATTTTTTTCGTGACTGAAATTGCCATAGATTTGAAGATTGTAGCCTCCTCTTCACAACGACTCCTTAAAAATTCATGTCCGATTTTTTTCCACTATTTTATAGAACAAAATTTATGGAACAAAAATGAGACGAAAATTCTGTCGGTGTAAATTGCGACTTGTACTACTGTAAAGTTGACAGCATACCTCTCATTCAAAGCTCGATAAAACGACTACTAAATATCGTACATCAATTTTTGAAGTGTCATTGTAAAGGGGAAGTTTCGATCTTGAAATCCATGGTGATTTCGGTCACGAAAAAATTTATCGAAGTTTTCATAGACGTTTGAATGTATAACATTTTAGAAAAAAACGCACTACAGTTCCTCAGCCGCTAAATCATGAAAGAAAATCTCCAAGTAAAATGAACGATGGATTGTAAAATTAGAGGCTTTCAACTTTAAAATGAGTCCAAATCTGTTGTCATATAATCATTTTTTATTACATTATCACGGGTTAAATATAGGCAATTTTTCAATTTAGGTTTCAAATACTTTTTTGATCCATGAAGTGTGATAAAAGCAATGTATGTAATCATTATTTTTATTAGACGATAAGAAATAAAAATTCGGAGGACCTACGTCTGTTTTGCATGAAATTTGAGTAAAGTTTAACTTGATAAATCATTAAAAACTTCGAAGTTGTTTTCTTCTTCCTTTTTATCCACGATTAATATTTGATCAATAGCTCATATTTAAACAACGAATATTTTCGCAACGGCGTTCGGTTTCCACGATATTAACGAACCGAGAATTTCAACATCAACAAACTGAATGACCGATTATTAAAAAATTGGTCACGTTTGGTGCGTCCGAAATCGGCGTTCATGATTACTTAAAATATTTGCATTCATTTAAATACTTTTGGAACATTTTGTGATTGTCGAATAATTTATTGAAATTCGTCAGATCCTGAAATGCAGACATTTTGAAATTTTTTAACCAGATATTATAAATTAATTGAAACTGGGGCATACCAAAAACTGAAACGTTGTCATACTTCAATAATGACAATAATTATAAGAACAAATCTTAAAAATTTTAATATATATGTAGAGGGTGGGATCCTGAATAATTCGGTTGCTGTTGGTGATGGAAAAAATGTGTCGGATGCAATTTGCGTGGTTCCGAGGGTGGCATAATTCCATGTTAACACTAACCGTACCAGGTACAAAATGTGTCGGATATATATCGTTTTATAAAAATTACAAGACTGAGTTTATTCATATTGTTCACAATTTTTATAATAGTACGTGCTCGAATAAAGTTATTTATTGAATAATTTCTAATTGAAGCATCTTTATAATTTGAACAATTAAAATATAAAAAATGTGAAAGCGTTCATTTGATCGGTCATGGTGCGGTTAGTGTTAATAGTTGATTTGTAGGTGAACGTATAGAGGACATACGAAGGTCAACTCCGTTTCTGAAATTTGAATGATACACTTTTTTTCTACTATCTAATATGGCGTTTTAAGGCGCGTACAGTGACCTAAGACTCAAGGTCATTCGGGGTCGTAGAAGATCAAATGCGATGGAAAATATTCTACTTCGAGGACTGTTCGAGTTATTCAGGTGGCCTCATCCTGTATACCTTTCTTACTTATCTAATAAATGGTGTATTTTTGTGTCTTCCATTTATTTCCTCAGTTGAACACACACACACACCAACATTGTCATTTTCCAAATACATTTAATTTCAAGCCAGCAAACTAGTCAACATCCGTACAACGGGAAAAACCATTATCCATTTTTAATGAGTGAAACTCAACAGGTGCGCGCGTGCTTTCGTGATCGACACTGCGGCAGTTTCTTCGAAAAATACAGGAGGACGTTCACGTTAACATTTCCGCTTTATTTCAGCTGGGAAAAAATCGTGCCGGCCAGCAAAATAAGTTTCCCGCTTGAAACGTTGTCAAATAAACGTCGAAATTCTTCGCGGATCGATTCGCATCAAATTACAGACTGCTACGCAGACATCGCAGAGGCTCGAATTATATTTGTGTCAGAGGGGCGTGAATTTGACGGCGCACGAACTATAGAAAGATTCCGCTGTTTCGAAAATATCGACATCCACGTCACGAGGGAACAATACAACAAATCGTGTCAGACAAAGACGAACCACTTATTACATAAGCGACGTAGGCGAATGACTGTGGCAAGAACGAACGTTTGTAAAAACGAACGTTTCACCACCGACACAATCCAACCACCACCCCCGCTCTCCCCGATTTTTCTCAGCGATAAATTTCATTGAATCGTCGCGAAGGAAGGAACGACACTGTGAAACGCGCGCATGCAAACCGCGCACAACGTCTCGCGGCGCAGGTGGCTCACGAGAAATTTCCTCTCCGGTATTGCTGTGTTTTTCGAGCGCCGTTACACGGGTGTCAAGTGGAATTTAAGTTTTTCGAACGATGGGGTGAATCGGTCGGAACGATGGAGTGATGGACAGTTTAAAAACAGCGAGGCGAAAGAAAAGCACATATCGCCGAGCAGAGGAGCGAAGAAAAATTGACAGACGTCGCGCGGTGTTTCTGGGTAAACGAACGACGATGTCTGCCGCCGCGCCGGGTGGCCAAAGTTCGATTTCAAGCTTTCATCTTGTTGCCTGTGCAAGCCGCGATTCCATATTATTTTCAAAACGCAGACCCGGCTGTATCCGATGCGCTCATTCGCACGCACGCGGGACGCAATGGTGCAATCTACTTTTTGCAGATCTACCATATTTTTATAATCATAAATTAGTCCGAATTAAATATTATACTGAATTAAATATTGTATTATATTATATTATATCAACATTTCTGGAGATATTCGACTGGATCGATTTAACACTAAAACTACCGAGCACTGAAAGCGATTGAAATGTTTCAGCTGATAAAAATGACAAGGTTCTATTTATTTAGATTTCGTGCAATTTTTATTGCAATATGTGCTTGGATAAAGAAATTTATCGAATCATTCTCCATGTTAGCAACATCATAATTTGAATAATTATAAATTTGACCAGTGATAGGTTTAGTGTTAAATGGGACACCCTGTATGCGGTAGATCCAAAAAGTATCTGGACAACAAGTAATTAAATGTATTCGAAAAGTGATAATGTTTGTTCAACTCAGGAAATAAATGGAAGACTCAAAACTACAAAATTTATTAGACAAATACGAAAGGTATACAGGATGAGGCCACCTGAATAGCTCGAACAGTCCCTGAAGTAGAATATTTTCCACCGCAGTTGACCTTCAACGACCTTGAACGACCTTGAGTCGAAGGACACTGTACGCGCCTTAAAACGCCATATTAGATAGTACAAAGAAAAGAGTATTATTCAAATTTCAAAAACGGAGTTGACCTTTATATGTCCTCTATACGTTCACCTACCTACCTACCTTATTTTTTAATTGTTCAAATTATAAAGATTAGAAATTATTCAATAAATAACTTTATTCGAGCACATACTATTATAAAAATTATGAACAATATGAATAAATTCAGTCTCGTAATTTTTATAAAACGATATATATCCGACACATTTTGTACCCGGTACGATTAGTATTAACATGGAATTATGCCACCCTCGGAACCACGCAAATTGCATCCGACACATTTTTTCCATCACCAACAGCAACCGAGTTATTCAGGACCCCATCCTGTATACATATATTAAAATTTTTAAGATCTGTTCTTATAATTATTGTCATTATTGAAGTAAACGATTTTATTTCTGTTAATATATCAATGACAACGTTTCAGTTTTTGGTATGCCCTTGTTTCAATTAATTTATAATGTCTGGTTAAAAAATTTCAAAATGTCTGCATTTCAGGATCTGACGAATTTCAATAAATTATTTGACAATCACAAAATGTTCGAAACCCGTTGCGGATATTTAAATTAATGCAAATATTTTAAATAATCACGCACGCCGATTTCACACGCACCGAACGTGACCAACTTTTTAATCATCGATCACTCGGTTTGTTGCTGTTGAAATCCTATTGTTGTTAATATCGTGATAACCGAACGACGTTGTGAAAATATTCGTTGTTTAAATATGAGCTATTGATCAAATATTAATCGTGGATAAAAAGGAAGAAGAAAACAACTTCGAAGTTTTTAATGATTTATCATGTTAAACTTTACTCAAATTTCATGCAAAACAGACATAGGTCCTCCGAATTTTTATTTCTTATCGTCTAATAAAAATAATGATTACATACATTGCTTTTGTCACACTTCATGGATCAAAAAAGTATTTGAAACCTAAATTGAAAAATTGCCTATATTTAACCCGTGATAATGTAATAAAAAATGATTATACGACAACAGATTTGGACTCATTTTAAAGTTGAAAACCTCTAATTTTACAATCCATCGTTCATTTTACTTGGAGATTTTCTTTCATGATTTAGCGGCTGAGGAACTGTAGTGCGTTCTTTTCTAAAATGTTATACATTCAAAGTCTGTGAAAACTTCGATAAATTTTTTCGTGACCGAAACCACCATGGATTTCAAGATCGAAACTTCCCCTTTACAACGACACTTCAAAAATTGATGTACGATATTTAGTAGTCGTTTTATCGAGCTTTGAATGAGAGGTATGCTGTCAACTTTACAGTAGTACAAGTCGCAATTTACACCGACAGAATTTTCGTCTCATTTTTGTTCCATAAAACAGTGAAAAAAAATCGGACATAAATTTTTAAGGTGTCGTTGTAAAGAGGAGGCTACAATCTTCAAATCTATGGCCATTTCAGTCACGAAAAAAATTTTGGAAATTTTCTGGTGTCGTTTGAACTTGTAGCAACAGTAGTATCGCCGCAATTGTCGTATCTTCGGTTCTGCCGAGTAGCAGATCTAGTAGAGGTCCACATTCTTTGAAGTGTGCCGAACAAAGAGAAGGATATCGATGAAAAAAAAAGAGGAACTGAGGTTCGAATGTTCGGCAAACATCAAAGGACTCGTGCCAGCGCATCAATTCCAAAACGCACAAATTCCTTTATTTTGGTTTTTCTATTAAACTTTTACCATTGTATTTGTCTCGATTTTCTAATTAAAATGACAATAGCCTAACCCAATCCTAACCAAAACACAATCTAATTCCAATCATAATTGTGTAACAAGCGATTAAAGTTTCGGACTTGACACTTACAGTAGAGCACGAATTCTTAACTTCGCTTATTACACAAGTAATTAATCATAATTATATCGTGTTTGGTGTAATTTTAATTAGAAAACAAAACGAATGAGATGGTAAAAGAAATTTAAAAGGTTAAAATATTAGAAAAGTTGCAATTTTTATCCTCGCTTGCATCAGTACAGTAAAAACGCGTTATTTTGCAAACGGCTGTGTTCTGCACGAAGAAATGTCGTGTAGGAACACAATTTTTTAATGACTGAACGTAGTAGAACGAAAATACAAAGGAAGCCGAACGTAGAAAAGGACAGCATGTGAACACGGATCGCGCTGTCCTTCCTTGCGCCCGAAATTTTCATCGTCAATTAAACCAGTAAATACAGTTATCGTGTTTAGTATCATTTTAATCAGAAAAACGCCAAAAAAAGTTGGTGAAAGTCCCATAAAAAAATAATGAAAAATGAAGAAGTTTTGTAATTGGATCAGTAATGGTTCACACCGATATACCCGAGCCGAGATCAGATTACGCAGCATGTTTACACTGCTCGGAGAAGGAGGCAGCTCGATCTCCATAGCCCCTGCGGCGTTGCCCCTAAGTGGAGGGGGTAGGCACTTGACAAATTCTGGGTAGGCGGTCGCGGAGAAATAACGCGACTTTACTGTATGAGTCTCGCCGATACTTCTCGCTGGCTCGTTCGTCGAGCGTCTTTATCACTTGATTGGTTCCGAAGGGAAACCCCCAATGGTGGAGATCAAATATTGACAGTTACGATAGAGACCTACGTGACAGTTACGAAGATAATACTATAGCTTCGTGCATCGTCCTAAGCCGCGGCGATCCAGAATGCGAACCGCGACGAGTTTCGTCCGTACGAGGAAACGTAACCAATGGAACACGGACGTCCTATATTATTACTATCCGACGGAGGTGTAGGTTTGCAGCCTGTCGGGTCGGGGCTAGCCAATTCCAATTCCCGGCTCGGGTCAACGTGACGGCCAGGGAAATAATTTACGAATAATGAGGACGCTACGTGAATCCCGGCATCGGGGCATCGGCAACTGCGTGTAGGCGGACGCATGCTACGTAGTTCAACGGCTGATTGTGAATGACCAGAACGCGACGTGATCAACCGTGGAACGCGCTTATAAATTATTCCGAGCCCGACCGCTTGGCGAAATCGGATACACCCGGCAGCTCGGGACTACGTTTTTCAAATAATATGGAACCACGGCTTCTACGCGAACAAGGAGCAAGACGAAAATTCGAAATCGGCTACGACTTCGATGCAAACGGTTGGGCAGACTGGGCAATGTTGACACAATGAAATGATCTGGACACTGTGTATATGTAGCGCAATTATGGTTAGATATTTGAGAGTCCTTTGTTAATTGTTGTTTACTTTCATAAAGAGCAATATATCTAACATTTTGATTAATGTACAGGGACCATTTACAGTAGGACCTCGATTAACCGGCTTGATCGGGAGACAAACAGCCCGGATAAATTAAGACCTGATGGATAATCGAGACCCGAGCAAATAATTAAAGTATACATTATATTCCAAATAAATTTTTTATTTTTGAAAATTGATTTCCCTTCATAATATAATCATATTTAAACGCTTATTTGTTTATAATCGGGATCCGGTTAATCGAGGTCCTACTGTATTTTGACCACCTGGAATATTTTCTTTATTTGTAATAATATGAAGAAATTATGTACAGGGTATTTCACCTAAATTGACCGTCTTGAATATCTGGCTTATTTTTTATGGTGGTGATAAGAAAAAAATTTTGTCTAGGCCACTCTTTCTGAGATTTCAAAGTCAGGGAAGTATTTTTTAATGGGACTACATATTTCCATTATAACAGTCTCTCTTATAGCTAAGAAAAAAACAAATTCAACGAAGTGCGATATGTTAACCTTCGCGTGATCTCCAACGAGAAAATCATATTTGTATCGTGGATCGATAGTGTATCAAATTAGTATTGACCTTGTTAAATCTACTAGTTAACGAGATATACCATCAAAATAATTTTGCATGTACAGGGTGAGTCAATAAAAACTGTCACCTGAAATAACTTATTATTTACTGACTTGATCAAAAAATGTCTGAAATTTATTGTATCCGAAGGGGATCATTAGAAAAACACAATCTAGACAATAAAATTATTCAATTTCTTTAAATTTGCAATTTAATATTTTAGATTTATTAACTTACCCAAAGAAAATACTCAATTTTCAACCCTATACATCGACATGGGGGGTAGTAATGATGTGACAAAAGAAATCAGGTTTTTGCGTAATTGCTCTTATCCTCTTTAATTGAAAATTCTGAAAAATTCAAGCATATTTTAACAATCAGAATGCACATTTATGCATTGTTTCAGAATTTTTAGCTTCGAAATCGAATTTCCAAAAATAAAGAAGCCATTCGATAGCTTACCCGAAGAAAATACTTTGTGTCAATTTTCAACTTTTCAAATTTTCTAATGGGGTGACAAAAGGAGTCAGGTTTTTCCGCAATTGCTCTTATCCTCTTTAATTGAAAATTCTGAAAATAATCAGGCATATTTTAGTCATTAGAATTTTTAATAAATAAAATAAATTTTGAAATGCCTATTGCTTGTGGAAGTTATGAAATACTAAGTTTATATTTTCCCAGTTCTGGCATCTCGTTATGGTTGTTAACATACAATTTTTTCAGATGAGTGCCTTTTAGACATACAATACAGAATCCCGATTGAATTACTTCCGCGATTCCCAGTCTGTCAGTCATAACGCGCGCTGTACTTTCCCTCGAAGCGACGGAGGACCTTCGACAGTCTCGGGAATCATGGTGTAGTTCCTTTCTTCTCGTTCCGATCGGAGTATCTGGTACGCAATATCATGTCGGTGGAACTGGGAGAATCTTATTAGAAACTCCCACCAGCTTAGTATCGATTCCGCATCAATTTGCATTGTTCAAGACGATCCGGGAGGAAACTATTCGCCGCTTGGTCCCTGTTACCTGTTTTCTCGTAGCCTGGGTGAACGAGCCCGGAGACGAAGATTCCGAGAGTTAGATTCCGTCGACGCGGAAGGAGGACGGGGACACGATGCTACAGAGACGCGGCTGGTTGTCAATACCATCCATTACTGTCATCGCGCCTTTATTACTATCGTCGTACCCGTTGCTTTCCATACGGCTGATGGGTTCCCGCAAGTGCGGCACGACCCACGCGAGAGGGACCGGTACCACTTTGTCTCGACAAACACGCGTACACGTATAATCGGATCCGAAAGATTTTCGTCCGTGGCTGAAATTCAACATCGACCGGGATGTCTGCCGGTCTCCTCGGACGGGAAAAGGGAGAAACCAACGGAGATATCCTCGACGAGCGGCAATCTCGGAAATCTAGGTCAAGTTGGAACAAGCTCCACGAATTTCGGCTACGGGGGATACCGGAGATATTGGTAACGCGCTCGCCGAAAAGCGCGACCGCTGTTCGAAGAGTGCCGGCGATGATTCAACGCGATTCATCGCACGGTTGCCCTTTTAATCGAAAATGGAGCAACGGGATAAAACCGTGCAAAAATTATGGATAATTTATTGAAAGTCATCCAACGACAGGAGAGGACTTAACAACCCTCGAATTGGTCCCAACACTTGTTGATTAGGTGCTTTGGTTGAAAACTGTGTGGATGTCTGTACCACTCGGACTGTCTGAACTGTATGCATGTCTTTGTGAGTCTCTAACTGAACTGTGTGACTGATTCTGTGACTGTCTAACTGAACTGTGTCACTGTCTGTATGACTCTTGCTGAACTGAACTATGCGACTGCCTCTAAAACTCTGACTGACTGTTTGGTTCCTCGGTCGTTGTCACTTCGATGACTTTCTCCCATTTTTTCTATGTACTTAGAGTGGAGGTGATTCCTAATAATGACCACCTGACCCTCCGGCCTTGGGATTTTCGGTTTCTTGGACCTGGAAGGCTAGAATGATCACATCAGTCATAAATCCTTCCAATTACCCTTGTTACTACATGTTGGCTACAGACTGCTAAAGAAATGACAACAGCTCTAGGAAGAAGCTGCTGAAAAACTCACAGATGGTCGACCGTACTGTAAAGTCATTCCTAGGATCGTTGCTTTAACAGTCGCAGAAGATGCAGCCGATTCCTCATCGGCCTTATACATATACATAGCTATATAGTTGGTATGAAAAATATGCAGTGAAGGAGTTCAGAGACGGGGTAGTAGTATCGTCGTATGCAGATTTGGTGGATGATCCCAGGCAGACAGGAGCCAAAGTGGTCGAGTCATTTTCGGTCGGCAGGCAATAACCAGGCGAGAGCAATATAAGAGCTACCACGGGTAGCGAGCGAGCTAGCGACTTGTACAAAGTGAAGAGCATATTTATTGCAGGCCGTAGTGGGCCAGCTTGTGACGGTGCCCTCAGAGACGACAGGTCTCACGAAGGGCATGATATATATTTTCGGGGGCGCGCACACGACCACGGCCTATCTCGCGGAAATGCCATTTTCGAGACTCGACGTTCCCCGGAAAGCAATAATACCGAAAGCAGTTTTAATAAAGGCTCAGCCACGATATATCGTGGCTATGCCCCACACCTCCACCTGTCCGACCCCAGTGTACATTGCCATCGTCCTATCGTCCATTCTTCCGCCCTCCCACATCCCCTAACGCCTGCCCTTCCCACCACCCTCACCCCCTCGCAAACCCCAACCCTTCCTCGTGCTCCCTCTTTCATGGTGAACGCCCGGCTGCACGAGCCAGAACACCTACAACTACCACCGACCACCACCAACACTATCATCGTTCTTTCGTTATTCGTCGATGCCCGAATTTTTTCCCGTGATTCCTCACGCACCGGCGATCCAGATTGCCGGCGGTCATCCTCGACCCCGGGACCAACGATATTTCATCCCTCCCCTCTCCTTCTCCCCTCACCCCACTACCGTTTCATTATTTTTAACGACCGCCATTTTATTGCGTAATTCGTTTCAATTTATATACACGTATATACCGGGCTCGAACGGCGTCATAATAACACAAAAATCGCGACGAGAAGAACGCGGATAAAGGATCAGCCGGCGATGCGTCCGCTCCCGGCTTGATGTTGCTGCCATTCTTCACCTCGGCCGTGTCGTACTTGTCTACACGAGGCGTTTAGAGAGACGAGGAAATAAAAGAAGAAAAAAATGAAGAAGAGGAGCGGAACGAAAATGTAATCCCTCGAAAGTACGCCTCCGGCGAAAGGGCACGCAAGAAAGCCGTGAGATTAAACCGGAAGATATATCGCGTATCCTGAGATATAAACAGACTGATGAGACGTAAGCGCGATAGAACTCGGTCAGGTGAAATGCTTTCTCTCGAATTACTCGCTGCTTGACTGGCCGGGTAATCATTTTGTATACAGGGTGAACGGCGACTGGCGGCACGACTGAAAATCACCCCCACAGAGGGGGTGATTGTACATTAACAAATAAGTCGAAAATGGGGGATAAAAATTTTTTATGTAAGGTTTCGTTCTCAAGAAAATAGAGTTTGAAAATTTAGTATGGACACATACTAAAACACATACATAAGTAGGGACACAATCGAACAGGGGATGATTTTTCATGAAGAAATAAGTCGAACATGGGAGATAAAATTTTTTATGCGAGACTTTGTTCGTGAGAAAATCGAGTTTGAGCATTTTTTTACGGGGTAAGCGGTGACTGATGGTAGAACCAAAAAGGGGATGACTCTACATGAAGAAATAAGTCGAAAAATGTCACCCAAAATTGTCTCATACGAGGCTTTGTTTTTGAGGAAATCGAGTTTGAAAATATTGTATGGGATGCGTGGTATAACCGAACAGGAGGGGGGAGGGGTTCATTTTACGTACAAAAATAAGTCGAGAAGGTAAAATAAAATTTTTTCATGAGGTTTTGTATTAGAGAAAATCGAATTTGAAAATTTAACGAACATGTCTGTTCATGGCCTACCTATTCTACTTCCTACAAATACTTGGCACTTAGCATGCAACCTTGACGGATTTTCAAACTCGATTTTCTTGAAAACGAAGCCTCGTATGAAAAATTTTTATTCTACGTTTTCGACGTATTTTGTTATGTAAAATCTGCCCCGTTTCTGTTGTATCACTAGTTACCTGTATATTTTCCAGAGCGGAGTCTGAGAGCCGAGCGATGAATTTATTCGACGCTGTAATACGGCCGCGGGACAAAAAGATACGCTCTTTAAGAATTACTTAATTTCTATTTATGGAGCCCTGCGGATTACGCTTTCTCAGGCTGCCTTTGCAAATAGACGCAAATGGAGCGGACTTAAATTTTAACAACGGATTTACGTTCATTAGGGAGAGTAAAAATATTATGAGACTGCCGAGAGACAGAGTGATAGTGCGTTCGTATAAAAAGTGAAAATGTAGATGCTGTAATCGACGATATTATTCGTATATTTCTTGTGACCGGATTCCTCCAGATTGCATTTATAACAAAAATGAATGAATGGAGAAACAATATTGTTAAAACATTAGAAGAATTTGAGAAAATCTTTACATTATTTTCGAATTGTTAAAATTATTTAACAATTAGATTCCATTTCTTACGATCGATTTAGAAAACTTTTGTTTTGTTTAAAGTATTCATTCTCATTTATAAAAATGATAACAATAATTTTTTAAGTCATTAAATTTCAAGAAAGATATAAGGTATCAAAATATAACAACAATTGGTTTTAAGATCCCATTAACCTAACCTATGTACAATAAAGCCTTGATCTAAGAAAAATCCTCGGGTCCGTGCTGTTTCTTAGATGCTGTGGATCGTAGAAAAGCACAGTGCGTGCGCCCCGCAGTGGAGGGGGTATTCATTTTTCTTAGATCCTTTGGTTCCCTTTTAGATCGAGGCTTTATTATTAAATTAAACTTCTTTTCGTCCGTAAATATGACTGTTCTCCATTTCGTATTCATGTAAACGTATTTTTCTGGTAGTTGTGAAGGGTATGACTTTGTACTACGCTTTTGAGGGTGAGATTTCTTTTGCAATTTTATTTTTATGAAGTGGGCATTTACGTTTCTTGTAAAACACGTTATACATTCTCGACATCAGTGTTTATTCCACCCTCTTCAGCAATTTACCTCGTAGTCTTCTTCGAACTTGATGCTGCTCTCTCGAAATTGCACGTTTCTTCCGAGTTATTAAACTTTGTGACGGTTCACAACTTTTCTTTACCTTCATTGCTTTGGATATTTGTGCAGTTGATTACTTTCTTCCTTTAATATCAATGTAATATACACGGTGACCCAATAATGTTGTACTTCACTGAAAAGGGCGATACCTAAAGTCATTTGAAATAACTTCTTCATTTACGAAAATGTTCTCCGCAGCTTTGTTAAGAAATCATTAACGAAAAACACTGACCAATCAGAGCGCGAACCAATACAGCGGATGCTTTCCGGTTAGACGGTACTTAAGCGGACCCTGATTGATCAGTTTTTTTCGTTGATAACTCCTCAACAAAGCCGCGAAGAACATTTTCACAAAGGAAAAAGCTACTTCAAATGAGCTCAGAAATCACTACTTTCAAGGAAGTATTACATGTTTGGGACACCTTGTATATTTTATTTGGGGTAAACTTTACTTTACCGAACTCAAAATTTGTGCCTTTCTCCTATAAATTATGATGTATTTGGTATGTAATCCAGTATAATAATTTATAGAAGAAAGACACAAATTTTGAGTCTGGTAAAATAAAGAGCAGACTTTATTTGCATTCAGTATTTTTTTACATTCCATTTTAACACTCCAAAATATTGTCTTAATGAAATAGAGATACTGTATATCAGAAAGTAATTCAACGTTAAATTTGTTAAAAAAATTGACGACATTTCAACTGTTATAATTTCGTAAAAAAAGAATTGTGCAACAATATACTCTACAATACTCTACACTTACAACCCACCAATCATCTAATGCTAAAAAATGTTTTCTCAAGATGCTGTAAATTCGAACGTCTCTAACAATGTTGGGTAATTTTTTTCAAAACTGAATCTACGTAGAGTAGAAGATTGAAACTACCCGACGACTAAATCTTAATATACCTACGACATCTTTTGGACGTTTTATTGAGCTTTGAATGAAAGATATGCTACCAACTTTCACAGTAATATAAGGCACCATCGCAAGCGCTTTGCGTCGCCGAGCTTGTTCCACATTTGTATTTTATATCGTATATCAAATCTTAAGGGTTGATTGCGAAGAAGAGGTTTCAATTTTCAAAGCTAAGGCAGAAGCATTCATGAATATTTTCCAATGTTTCCAGCGACATTTTAATTTATATCATTTTCAAAAATATTATGCATTCAGTTTTCTTCCTGCCATCTAATGCAAAAGCATCTTTTAGTTAGAAGAAAATTAACAACGGGTAATTATTTAGAAAAGGGTCCTTAAATATTTTAAAAATATTTTTTACAACATATTTCAAGGTCACCGAAATCGGTGAGGAAGCCCCGTCTCTAAATAATATAATTATCTAATAATGTTCAGAGGCATCAAGCTTTAAAATGAGTCTTATTGTTATGCGATTCTTCGTTAGAAATTTATAACAGATTATTGACAATATCGAAAATGTTTAGAAAATTAGAAATTTGGTTTTCAAATACATTTTAGAGCACCGTATACCATTGTTTTTTAATTTACATTATAGTATAATTTACTCTCTTTGTGTTCAGAAAGCATTTTCACGTTTTCTTCCAGCAATTGCATAATTGAACAGAGAATTTATGTAATTAAATTCCGGATGATTTATTCATTATGGATAATTTATTTATTACGCGAGTTTATTTATTCATATTTACATTTTATAATTTTCCCGGCAAAGCCGACATTCCGGGTTGTTGCAAGGAATGCAAAATGCCTGAGAAGCAGGCATTCCGAGTACAAAGGGCTAACTTTCTTTTCCATAGCTTGTGAAAAGATTAAAATTGTAGATTTGCGTCGTTGCAATCATTCCCTCTCCTTTAAAACCTTTGATATTTTCCTCCTTGTTGGAATAAATTTTCGAAATATTTATTGTTCATGTTGACAGCACTGGACACGTTTCACCGAACATGTTTCAGATCTTTTTAATAGGTTTTATTTAAAACATGAACCTCGAAACTTTATTTAAAAAATGTAATATTGGAAGTGCCAATCTCAGAACAGGTAGAAACAGGTTGTTGAAAATTAAAGTTGAAGTATGAACAGGGTCTATAAAATACCAAAATAAGTATTGTTCTGCAACAGTAACGCTCGCTTACTTCACATTGCTATAAATGCTGAATACTATTTAACGAATACTACTGTAATATATGTATGTAAACAATGATTACATTTAAAATGATATTCTGAATATGTCTTGTTAATTTATCATGAAGAACTTAATTCTAGATTATAATAGATATGAAATAGATGAAATTTTGATATTCTTGTCATATACATGAAATAGATGGAATTTTAGATTATGATGGATTTGAAAAGAGAGAATCCGAAAATATGGAAAATATCAAAAAGTCTAAACAAGTTATGGTAGCATCGGTAGCAATGTGCAACATTGTACATATAAAAAGAAATTTGCACATGGATGTCGTCCCTGAAGAGTTGCTTTAACTTGCACTAACTCCTGGTTGTACATCGAACACGACGTCGTGTATTGTATAAAGAAAACCTTGCAAAAATATAAGTAACAATTTATACATTCTCTTCAGTATATGGTAGGAAATCCGAAAAAAATTACATTTAGCTATCATTTTGTTTCAGAGTATAGCTCCCGGTATTCCCACTGGTCTCGCTGTTGGATACATGACGCTCTAAAGGATTTCATTTACTTGGACGGAAAGGAAAGTAGAAATAATGTGTCCGAAGGCTTCATTCTTTCTCTATTGTTCCAGGCATGTATTACATACGTGTACACACGTAGGATGTGCATTCGATTGCGATTCTTAATTTCCTGTAGCCGTGCGGGGGTGCCCAGTATAAAAACAAGCCGGTCGAAGTCTGCGCCGGGTTTATGGAAGGTAACGGAGGCAGTTTACCGGTGAAATGACGATGATATTGGTCATGGCTGCGTACCACCGCGGGGTATCTTGGCCGACACCAGCGACATCGCATCTAAATTGGAATCTGCTCGAGGCTGGACACCGAAGGCACCTTAAAAGCGTCGTGAATCAGTGCACACCTACTCTACACCCGTTCGCCCGTTTACAACTCTCCGACTGAACCGACAACGACAACGTTGATACCCGCAATCGTCGGCGAATCGGTTCGCCGACACGTTCGATCCGGACACCGTCATCGATGCTCCGCAAAATTCAATTCAATTTGGTGGCCCGGGATTTTACGAGGGAAAGATGGAGACGCGGCCTCCGAGGCCGGAGATTTTTTAAAGCACGTCACTCATGCGTACGCGGACCGAATCCGCTTGATTTATGGAGGTGACAACGCGCCGATGGTCCAGCAAATATCGATTTTTCGATATTCACCGCGACGCGATGCTCGCACCGCGAAATATGGCTGGCGGTACGTGATGGTACAGTCGGCTCCGTTCAGTTCACCCGAATTATCATACGTCGAACGATTCCTGAATTAATTCTGTTCCGTTGCGGATCCTCTATGTTCCAACCGCGGTCCTAGAAGTCCCAACTGCAAATCTACGGATCACCGGATCCGATCCTCCCGACGGACCAGGTTAACACGTCGCTTTTTGTTCGGGCACAGTAATTCTTATGCTAATTCTGCCAGATCTTGCAATAGGCGATGTACACGGTGGACCACCGAACGTGATCAGCTTAGATTACTTGTTATTAGCAGGATTATCGACATTTTTTTATGAAGTATAGCACGGAGCTCCGAGACGATTATAGTAAATTTTTTGCCAACTCTTTTTTCAAGAGTTTTCAAGGCGTTTTCTCACCTTGAGGTCACCAGAATTTTTTATAAATGAACCTACAATTTTTTACACCTATCTGTTAGATATATACCCGAAAAAACTGCTTTAAATGAGCTCACGAATCTCCACTGTCAACAAAATACATTTTTGGGACACTCTGTATATCGATAACAACAGAATAGAAGTTTGAATAATTTTGTTTCATTTCGAGAAAAAGTATTATATTTAGCAGATCCTCTTTGAAATATTCAGATTTTATTCGTGTATGACAAAATCATGTATATGAAAATTAAAACACTAGGAAGATTAAAAGAATTTTTAAATGTAAGTACACCATTTTCAATCTATTAAAATTATTAAATTTGGCTTCCATTCCATGCAATTTGTATTTTGCATGAAGATTCACATTTTGCATCATCCAACCAGAAATTTTGTTTGATTCAAGTGAAATTTGACACGCATTTTCTTTTGTTTATTATTACTTTACAACATGTCTATCGGACGTTGGCTAAATTCTTGTATAGGTTACAAAGCTCGTAGATGACAGTTTCCAATGAACAGTCACATTAAGATCCTGACTTTCTTTTTATGGCTTTCCCTGACCTGGCTTTCTTCTACGAAAATGAAAAAAAGGGAATAAAATGAAGTCAAATTAAAATAAGATTGTTTATCTCTTTCAAAAAAAGTGAAAAATGTATCAAATTGATACGTAGACGGGTGAAGATTGATATCATAATTGTATCATAATCAATGATTAATGGTATGACAATGAAACGAATATGCGTGATGTTTCACGTCGAATTAGGTGAGTCATTTTGAAGACTATGCCTCAGACTAGATTATCATTGCTTCAATAAAGTAGAGAATTAACAAATAGATAATAAAAATTTGGATATATACTAATAGGTTAAGAGATAATTTTCTCGTTGAAGGTCACGTGAAGGTCAACATATCGCACATCGTTAACTTTGTTTTTTTATGAACTATAAGACTGTTCTCATGAAAATATGTAGTCCCATCTAATCTCGAAAAATGTGACCTTGAGAAAATTCTTTTGCCTATCTCCATCATAAAAAATAAACAAGATATTTCCGATGATCAGGTTAGGTGAAATAGCCTGTATAGTAATATTTATTATTAGACTGCGGATCTTTATGCAAAATAAAAGTTGCTTGCACCAATTGTAAGTAACTGGAGCCACATAAACCATAGTTAATTCTTATTTTAATAATTTTGACAAGCTGAGAAAAATAGATTAGCACTCTTAAATCATTGTAACCTTTCTACTGTTTTAAATTGCACCCACTCGTTATTGCCATAAATGCATAAAATCCGCAGTCTAGTTATTATAAACGGTATTAACCGATTTGTTGATAAAAAAGGTCATCATCTGCAAAAGATATAATTCTACGTAAAATAGTTTAAAATCGAGAAACCAAAAATATTTACAAAGTAAATGATTGTTTATGGAATGATCTACGACTAAGATTATGACAAAATATTATGCTTGAATTATTGGAAAAGGTGTTTTAATCCAACGTCACTCATTTCTCCTATGACGAATTCCTATTTTTGTATGGTTTGATGGCAAAATGCTCTTAGAAAGTAAACCAGTTGTTAAGGAAAATTAATCTTTGGAAGCAGCATTTTGACCATCTGTTTCCTACTGAAATTTTTATTCACTTTGCAATGTATATTCACGTGTGAAGAGCAACTACCGAAATTCAAACGGAGATAAAATAGAATTTTCAGTTCTTCATTCTGAAAATGTTATCATACATCATTATTATCATTGACTTTTTTCCTCAGCTTCTACTTGGCCCAGTTCAGGAACGAAAAATTCCTGTACGGCACGGATCCGCAGGTGCTGAAGGATGAAAAATGTAATAGTAATTTTTGCCGGGAAATGGCACAGATACAAAACGGATAATACTACTACACAATTAAATAAATTATGAGATAATTGGTTCGATTTTCTCAGGACGAATATTTTAAAATAATAATGTGAAATGCTATGGAAAAGATTATATGTATACAAGGTTAAAGTCAATTTAGTAAAAATAGAAAGTAATGAAAAAAGTGAATTCACATAATTGACGATAACCGTACCGAGCAGAAATTGTGACTGGTATTTTCACTAAAAATGACAAGACTGAATTTATTTAAATTTCATGTAATTTTTATAACAATACGTGCTTGAATGAAGACATTTCTTTAATAGTTTCTAATGGATCCCTACAACTTCGATAATTATAAAATAAAAAATGTAAAACCGGTCATTTAAAGTTATAACTAGACTATAGATCTTTATACAAAATAAAACATTGGAGGAGCCAAATAAAAATTTTATTCTTCTTTTAATTATTCTATTAAGCTAATACATTGATGTCCTGAAATATTGATTAAATATTGATGAAACTAATGCATTGATGTCCTTAAATATTTTTAATATGTACACTGCTTTAAATTATACGTGGCCATTTTTGACATAAATGCATGAAATTTGCTATTTGCGAGATTGAGATAGTACACGTTTGCAGCCTTTCATTATTCCATTGAGTTCAAGTTCTCCATCGATTGCTGGGCGAGTTTCGAACCCTAATTCAGAAGCGAAGGGTATGGAATTTTTCTTGCGCTCCAATAGCAATTGACGTACCATAAATCCCTGTGCGCGTCAAAAGTTAAGGCTCCGAGCGGAATCGTTCCTGAAATTAAGAGGTGAAAGGTCTTTGCACTCTTACCTGCACCGCTACGCTGCTTAACACCCTACCCTCTATACCCTAACGCACTTCACTACTGTCGGCTGTATAAATTTCCCGGAACCTGCTTAAAATGTTGTAATTGGTATTAACACTTTATCCAGAGGCAGCGTATGAATAGAATTCTTCATAACTGAATTACATGAAAAAGAGTTTAAAAGCATTATTTTAATAATACCAATAAAAATATCTGTGATTTAAGAATTAGTAACTAAGAAATGACAATGAAATCATGCTCCATAAAATAATCTATATTTATATAATAAGAAAATCTGTGATTTAAGAATTAATAACTAATTATGCCTAAAGGCATAATATTTAATTTTGATTATTCACACATAATATTTTGGTTTATTCCAGGTCAACCAACAATATAAAATAAAATACTTTGAGATGAACAATTCCAATTTGAAATTACGATGTGGGCTCTTAAACGAAAATTACGAAATTTACACACGAATTCCTTTCATATACTCATGGAAAAAATATCGTCTTAAAAAACTGTATAATCAATAGCCTTCGGATTTTTATGCAAAATAAAAATATTCCGTGTAAACTGTATAAAACAAGAGTCAAATAGGAATTTAATTCTCTTTTCAATGAATTGGTGAACTTGTAGAAAAGGATCCCCCTCCTCCCCCATTTCAATGACCTTGAGATATGTTGTCAAGGTCACCATTCTGAACAACATAGTAAAGTTTATTACGACCCAGATAGCACCCGACGTCTCATACACGTCTGTTTTATGTCGTTTTTAGGTCTGAACGTCTTAATTCGTCTATTTGGAGACGACGTTTTTACGTCTGAAATAAAGACGTCTTTTCGGAGATGTCGTCTAAAAGAAGCCTAAGAGACGTCTTTTCGGAGATGTCGTCTAAAAAGACGCCTGAGAGTCGCCTAAACTACGTCTAAAAGACGTCTCTAAGACGTACCGTTTTGTAACACAAGACGTTCAGGAGACTTTCGAGAGCCGTTCGGGAGCCGTTCAGACGTTTTTCAGACGTCCGAATGTCTTGCGGAAGACGTCTTACAGATGTCTATGAGATGTCTCAGTGCTATTTGGGGAATATCTCGTAAACTAAAGCCACAAAGAACGACAAAAACTTTAAAGGGAACTATTGTTTAGAACGATCACCTTGACAACATATTTCGAAGTCATTGAAATCTGATGGGCGTTCTTACAAGTTCACCCTCATTTTGTTATAAACGCATGAAACCGGCAGTCTAATAATCAGTCAATGTTGATTAAGAAGTTCCATATTGAAGACAAAGGAGAATTCGAAATCTTCCATCTCAAGAACGCATCGGTCTGTCCAACTTACGAAACATTTCTTGATCAAACGAATAAATAACGAGTTATTCCAAATGGAAGTTCCCATTGACTCGGCGCTCAATAATTCCGTGCTCCTCTTGCCGGCGGTTTCTTTTCTTTAATCTGTAAAAAGCGGAAGTCCGTACCTATAGGATATTCACGAACGTCCATAAAAAATCAAGTGGATAGCGGGCTAAGTAAAGGCGAGAAGGAATGTAACCCTTGCCGTAGCCGTTGCCGGTGGTTGCGCACCGCAGGTAAACCGTTGTAGCCTATCTCCGTCGGTAGCATAAGGAGTGTACGTACAAGAGACGCGCGCGCGCGCTCGCGCGAGCACGGGGCCCTGCACATGCTGTAATATTCCATTGTATTTACGCTTTAGGCGCAGCTGCAGCTCCCGCGTATCTTCCGACCGAGTGTTTTATAATGCAGATTACCTACGATGCTCGCTGGCCAGGAGTTCCTGCCCGTATCGTAAACTCTTAAGGGACCGGGCTCTTTTTCCGGAGATGTGCGGGTGGTGGGGATAAAAAGAGAAAGAGAGAGGGCTCTCTCTCTGCCCCCGGTTGAAATTAACTCGACTCCTCGTACTCTTAATTTTTAAACTTATTTTATCGACAAAGTACGATGGCTCTGCCCGGCTCTGATCACCGGGACTCCTCAGCCCCTCGGTCCTCTCGAACCGTGGCCCACCCTTCTCGGTTACCTACACACCGCCTCTTCTCGTTCGCTTCTACTTACTTCGCGGCGGGTCGAGCAAATCTTTTTCAATCTCTTTTGAATCCTTTACGAGCAGAGTGAGATTGGAGAATAGGAGATCAGTGGGAGCAAGGAGGCGCCAGGGGCAGGGACCGGGGGTATGACGGTGGGAAGATGAGAATGAGGTAAATCTCGCAGTAGAAAGGAGTGGGTTCGAGGGAGGTGGAGGAAGAGGAGGGAAAACGGCAGAAAACGGAGGAGGTGCGGGATTCGAGAGGTTCCTCCTTTTTTCCGAACCTCCCCCGGGAGCATCGATAATCCCTCCACGTAAATCCTTAAACGCGTCATAATGGACTTTGCCCGGTTATTATCGACTCCGCTCCTATTCTCCGTGGAATTCGCCGCCTCTCACCCTAACCGTGCCCGCGCTACGGTCCGTTAGACGATCCTCCAGAAGCTGGAGACGGCGGACCGACAAAGCGGACGACAGTGAACGAGAAGGAGGAACGGATGGAGACTGACAGCCCGTGGGACAGAGAAAGGGGCAAGAGAGTGTGTGTGTTAGAGGGAGAGAGAGATGGGTTGCCAGGGAGGTCACACCTCGAAGTCGAACTTGAAGCGGGATGATTTAGCTGTGACTGGAGCAGAGTGCAAGAGAGCGATAAGTGCTCTTCAGTGTTAAATCCACGGGGAAAGGCGCTGTGTAGAAGGGTGAGTATGATGCGGGGATGAAATCCGCTCGCAGGTGTTAAAATATTCGTTGTGCAGGATGCACGCTGACGCTCGCCATCCGATGCTCCAGCAACACCGTCAGAAATACTTTTACGCCTGATCGAACCCTCCGCGGCATAACAGCCACGGGAAGTCGCGCTATTACATCGTTCCCAGCCACCGCCGTTGCGCAACAGAGACGAAAATACATTTTGTAATACGTACATCCGTGCGAGTTATAAAATACCAGCTGGCAAGCGCGAAACGAATTTATCGATTTATCCAGCGATCCTGATCGAGAACGCTCAGAACGCTTATTATGGTATTTTAATTTTCTTTGCTCGGCGGCGATCGGGATGGCTGGCTTTCAAAAATTAGTCGACGGACAAACACGCGTTCGGAATTCAGTGCTTGGATGAATATTTATCCGCTTCGAAATAATACATAACATCCGACGTCTTCTTTGATCGCGTTATAATTTAATACATATGTCAGGGTAAATGTGATTAATCCGGTGATTATGTATAATTGCCGGTTATCTATATATAATCACCACTAAGTTTGGTAAATGTGATGAATTCTTGAATATTTATCAAATTAACCGGCGAGTTTATATACCGAAGAACGAGAAAGGATGTGTGCTTTATGTTTAAAAGTGGTTACAGATGTCCAGACAGCAGCACGGATAAAAGAGGTAAGAATGGAGAATAGTAGAAAAAAGGTAAAAGGTGTGCGAGCTCTCACAACAGAAGGTACTCTATATGAATGAGGAACCGCGTACAAAAGATGCGAGAATTTTTCAAGGCATGCATATATTATAGAAAAAAGGATTGTAAATTTCAAAGCCGTTCATCTCGAATCTATGTTTTTAAGCGTTGTGCACATTGTAACTCTGGAATGAGTAAATATTTTCACTTCAAGTTTTACTTAACCCTCATCCGTCCCCCGTGTCAATTTGACACAGTTTTCCCGAAATAAGTTATACTCTGTTAGAAATTCTTCTTTGTCGATCGTAAATTACTGAATAAACTTTTTAAGCGGTTTCGGCGCATAGATTCGATCTAATTTTGACTAACAAGCAATTTTGCAAATTTTTAAATTATTCTCAACGTTTCGATCCGTATATAGATCCTTTCCAAGAGAAATTGCGTCTGTAAAAAATCGTATATTTTAATGTATGTTAACTGAATAGGGTATTAGTTATTATATCACGAGAAATTTCGTACTTGCTGTGTGAAAACAATTTCTTTACATAACTTATTGAAATTTGGAAATAAACGTGGTGAGCTGCACGTTGGTTGGCACAAAACTGAAGCCATACACATACAAAGGCACGACATATATCAATGAACACGAATCGAAAGAAATGATTTAGCCAATCAATATTTGGCGGTAAATTTAAACTAAGGCTTGTACTTATAACCTTCTCGCACTTGCTTATATACCATTTAGATGTTATGGTATACTGGTAATTGGCATTCGAAGTATTTGAAACAAACTTCATACTTGTATCTATGTATGTAGGAACAAATAGGTGTTTGTTCAACTAGTGAAACAAACTGCAAATAAGTTTTGTGATTGGAAATTTCATCATAAAAACATTACTGGTTTAGTAATGTTGCGTAGTATTCATGTATCTTAGGTGTTTCATACCTAAGATTTACGCTCTGTTACTTGCAGGTAAATTTGTCCAAAACTTCGTGATTTTTATTTTTTTTAATGCGAGACACATAACCGAGAAACCTAAGATGTAAATATTAACTCATCAATTTGATTGAAAGAACATCGAAAAATAACTGTTTATATTATTATTTTATCGATTCTTTATCACTGTGTCAATTTGACACCGAGGGACAGATTCAGTTCGTGAAATGAGGGATGGATGAGGATTAAAGAACCACGTGTCTTGCAACAAATTAAATTATTTAAAATATAAAGATCTAACTGCTATGTAAATAATTTAACAAATTATTTGCAGTGAAAAAATATAATCTATTCATTTATACGATACCAATCAAAATCCGTGCAATCTCGTATTTGATGTGAATTTAAAATTCAATTATAATAGTTAATATAATAAATGTGGTTGTCAATATAATATCCATGGAAAATATTTTTCCACATTCACACGAGATATTTACATTCTACATTTAGAATAATTCTACATTTCTTACAGTAAAATTCGCAAATAGTTTGTCGACGAAATACATTTTTTCCTTATTCCGACTTCTGTAAAATTATCTACGAACACAGTAACGTACATAGAGATCCGCAGTCCAAATATTAATTCTAAACCTCTTACTAAACTGCTGAAATTTCCTATCTCCGAATGTCGAGCTGCTATAATCCGAAGCAGGAATGTATAAGATAATCGAGTGGAACAGCGGCGTTAATCGATAAAAATGATTACTCTTCGGGGAATTATCATCGCAAACATTTTCAGACGCCATCTAAAGCTGTTCTCGTGCAGTGTAATGTCAGTACACCAAGAAACTCCTCCGAATACGTTAGGATATT
The DNA here is from genome assembly GCA_028455795.1 of Lasioglossum marginatum. Lineage (NCBI taxonomy): Eukaryota > Metazoa > Arthropoda > Insecta > Hymenoptera > Halictidae > Lasioglossum > Lasioglossum marginatum. The sequence goes on from CM052268.1 coordinate 1,714,316, forward strand.
GTTAGAACAGCACGAAACGCTGCTAGAGTACTGCGTAACGATGCAGAAAGTTGTCTAATGCAGATACAACATTTGAAACTGCATTACAATATCGTAGCGAGCCTGTCAGAAATGTTACGAAACCTCCTGCTGCCCTGTAAAAGATTTTACAAATGATCATAATTCAACAACAATTCTCCATTCACATGGCAGGAAAAATAAGAAAATAAATTCGACCACCATTAACACTAAACATACCGAGCGATAAAAGTAACAGGTACATGTTGCCTTATAAAACTGACAAGATTTAATTTATTTGGACTTTATTAAATCATGATCATGATCGGATATTTATTAAATCATTTCTATAGATAATTTGCATATTAAGCAAATTTTTATTGATATTATTTTAGGGATAAAAACGATTTGATAGAAAGTTTTACTATTAGTGGGAAATTATATTAAAATTTCAATGAAATTAAATTTGAATTTCAATTATCTTATGGAAGCATCTTTATAAATTCAATAATTGCAAAATAAAAAATATAAAACCGGTCATTTCACCGGGTTAAATAACTTTATGTAGTTTTGAATAGGTTATAAAAGAATTAGATCTCTTCAGTGAGACATCTGTGAACGTACAATACAATCGCTGCATTTTCAACGTGAAGAGGGCATAATAAATGTTCTTTTTCGTTTCATACGTAGCACGCCTGGGCAATTAGTGCTCCCAGAGTCGATGACGTGGAATCGGCTACCCCCACCCGGCCGGTCAGCGCGATAGTGGGGGTAGCCAATTTTTCTTCATCATCTCTCGCAGCATCAATTGTCTAGTCTTATAGTTTTGTCCCAGGGTGTACATCGTGCAAAATTCGAAATTGCTTTGTGTTTTGAAAACGGCGTTACCGGGAGCTCGCGTAAAAGCAAGTCACGCAAAAAGAGAGTGAGAGAGAGAGAGTCATCCGCTGCACATCAAATACATTACGCGAGGGGCTCTTTTTGCGGGAAATTTTGTATGGCGCACAATTCGAGCCCCGTTGAAATAGTGAAGCGTTAAAAGCGGTACCGGAAACGGAGAAACGGCGATTTCCTGGCCTCGTATCCGCCATATTATCGTAATTCCCATTCCGCGGTGGGCTGGCGCGGAGGAGGCGCACTTTTCAGTGTAACAACCGCGCGGCGTTGCCTATGTATGCGCCGTGCATCCCGCGTGGCATCGGGACACATTTGGGAAACACTTTAATGGTACACAGTCTGACGGGCAAGACCGGAAACGAGAGGAGGCTGAAATCGGAAGGAGGAAAAGTCTCGGATACTTTTCGTGGCATCGACAATGCGCGAAGAGATCACGCAGAACAGTCAACTCGACTGGTGCCTCGTCGAGCTCGCGTACACACATTTCTGCACACACGTGTACACACGTGGGTCCCATGTGTGTACATAAGAGACAGCAGAGGGAGAGGAGAGATACGTACGCGTACATACGCGTAGCTACCGTACATGTACATAACCGTGTACAAGAGGGAAGAGCCAGTCTAGCTACGAGTTACCCAAACTCCCATTCGATTCGAGCGACAAACTTTGCAAGCAGTTTGATCGTCGGAGTTACAGATTCACCGTAGAACTCTGAACTCCAAATGGGGAATCTATTATCGAAGCAGCGTTTACACGTACACGTTCGTTTACGCGTCTTGCCAGCCCTGCCGCTCTGTCATAGCCGACGATCTACACTCCCGTTGCGCCGCGTTCCCTACTTTTACCACGGGCCCCCAGATCCACTATAACCCGTAATGCGATTCTCCTCGCCTGATTTAGCATATGGTGGTATCCGAACACCACTGCTCCCTTCACTCCGCTTTGTTAGAGATCGAACGTGTTAGGTTCCCCGGATTACTGTGTTTGATTTAGTGACGCCCGTCTAGCCTTCTAGCGGGACACTTATCTGACCGGGCTGACCTCCAGATGAGACAACTCCACACGTAATTATTTCGAAGCCAAAGTGGAATATGTTGAGACCCGATGGGATACCTAGAAAGTTTATTGAAGGTGTTAGTTTGTGTAACAAAATAATGCAAAATATGGAAGAAATTTTCATCCAACCATCTATAATACTGTTAGGATCTTATTATAAGTAGTTAGTATTTACCGTAGTTGTTTTGCGCTTTTGAGTAGATAATACGGTGGTTACAATAGTTTTGAGGGAAGATTGTTGTTGACGTTCAAATGATCTTTGTGATATTACTAATCCGGCGGGTATACACGCCTTCTTCTTTTAACTTCACTTCAATCCAAAACAAACTGACAACTGACTGAACTGACTTGGGGGTTCTCTGGTTCCCGGCGGAGAAGTTCGTCACCCCTGATGTACAGCTATTAGGGAACATATAATGAATATAATATATTATAAGTAATATTTCTCCCTTTTTCAGAAAATTACGAACTGCAAAAAGGTTCTAATCACTGAAACCGTAAAATAAATCGTGGGGAGTTAAAATCGTGTAAATCTTAATCTGTGCTATCACTCTATCCCCGGGTGTAAATACACTGAATAGCTCTTACAGCGTACAGCTTATAGAGTACTTCACGGCAAATAGATTTCACGTTTCCCAAATTAATTGTCTCCGGCACTCTTTTATCTTAAAGTGAATAGACCGCGCCGCAGGACGAAGCTCCAGGCAACGGCTAGAGTTTGCCGGTTGGTTAGAAATTCAAGAGGAAGTCTCCGAACGGGCCGTACGAAAAGGAGTAAAAATTGGTCACAATTAGCAGCATCCGGCTAGTTCGTTGTTCCCCGCCCAGTTTCTAATTTTCATCTCTCCTTTTTTCCCCTCATTTTATCGGGCGAAGTAGCAGTCGCGGCAGCGACCCGTAATTTCGCGAGAATCCCCGGATAAAAGGGGTAAGCTTGAAAGGTGGATGCGGGCTTCCTGGCAGATTCACGACGTAAATACATTTGTCTCTCCACCTAAGTGGGCTGCTGTCTCTTCGTTGCCGAATAAATGCCAGCCAAATAAAACTTCCTGGCTACACACAAACGCAATTACCGGACGTATTCTAGGCAAGGGAAGCGGTGCCGAGAGCTGACCGGACGAAAGACACATTGCCGTTCCACGGGCCGTCCTGTTTGCGCCATTTTACCACCACTACCCCCCCCCCCCCAGCCACCCGCTCCTACTACCCCCGTACCGTCGCGACGGTTCAACCTTGCACGAAATTAACTCCCCCCTCTTTTTCTTTTCTCCGTTCGGAAAACCCTCGGCTGAACCGGGGACGAGTGTCCCGGAATCGGGAAACTTTTCCCGAGGTTACAACACGCTAAGCGACGGAATTAAATCCGAGAAAATCGAATTTTCGATGTTGCCCTGAATAAAACATCGACCCGGAAATTCTAACCCTACCCGCGGAGAAGCTTGCGCACGTTTTCACCGGAGAATCGCGCGCGCTCCCGTCGAAAACCTAATGGAAATTTATGTTTTGCAAGCTAGCAGACCATCACGCGCGTTAAGGCGGTATGCCGGTTTTTCATTTTTGAAAAGTCAATTTTTCTATTTTTACATTTCTCCTAAGTGTTGTGGAATACGTGTTTTCTAGAAATCATAGTTTCCCACCTGACCAAACCTCTAGGGCCCCATGACGATTGCGAACGGGTAGCACTTGCACAGCAACATCTCCAAAAATCTCGAATCTGATGTCTTTAATGCTTCGTCCTGACCTGAACATTTCACTTATAAACTTTGATTCACTAAATAAACTGCCAACATTTTCTGTATTTCTTTGTGTAGTATACACCGCTGCAGCTTCCATAGTTGTTCGGGAGAAATTCTGGAAATAGCAAAAACTCGTTCCGTTCGCCGTTCGGCGCGCCGAAATGTTCGTCGAAATGCGCGGTTTGGCGCGCTGTTTAGGTCTGTACGAAGCCTTACGAAAAAGATAATACGACATTAAAGATGCAGTCTGTCTAGATCTATAGGTTTTGTTTAACATATTTTTCGATGGAGTGAATAATTTAGAAGATATTATGACCATTAAATTAATTATTTGAATGTTTAATGGCCTTGGAGCATGTTTTCTCGTTATCTGTGGGCGCTCAAACTTTGCACAGATTAATTTTTAATTATATGGAACAAGTCTGAGGATGCCATAAAAGAAACTTTTACAAAAATTTTTGATAAGAGTAAATAAGAGCCAACCTACTGTATACGTTCCTTTTTCTAATATGATCCAACCATGTATAAGAAGGCAGACCACGACGTATACCCGAATGTTCGAGCGTCGTAAAATTCCTCGGAGGCATGTCAGTTTCCATAGAGTAGGAAAAGCGGAGAAGAGGCAAAGCGGAAATGCAGGAAACTTGCCCGCGGCCAGGTATGTCTAAATCAGGCTCCGATAAAGCAAAGTATTGCATGTCCGATAATTGAAATGCAGACAAACAAGAAACCCCGGTCGGACTGCATACCGCGCATAGGTTCGCACTGTTCTCCCCCTCTCTTTCTCTCTGTCTCTCCCTCAGGCTCGCTGCATTTCGGATGGCATCTATTCTTTCGGTCCAGTCAAACCACCGCGTATTCCTTATATTTATCGGTCGTTTCCTCGAAATATGAAACACGAGACAACTTTATACCACCGGGTATTTATTCGATATTTTATGAAACAAACTCGCGAGGAATTTCAGGAATGAACTCGAGTAAAACAACGAGGGTAAGGCAGATACAGCCGCTGGAACTGTCGACTATATTTGAATTCCCGTGTCATTTAAACTTTTAATGCACCGGTACATCTGGAAATAAAGGAAATATTATATCGATGGATAATTATTATTACGTTCCGTTCTGCTCGAAATAATATTTGTTCAGCATACGACGACGGATACAGTAATGTCCCGATGTATTGACAACTTCGGGACCAAAATAGCGCTCACAGTCGGGGGCAAGGCTGCTCTTTACTTTACCGGACTCAAAATATTTGTCTTTCTACTATAAATTATTATGTATTTTGTATGTAATCCAGTATATTTGTACCCGGAGAACCTGCAGATCGAAGTTTCGATCCTGTAGGATCAATGGTTCAGAAGTTATGATCGCTTAAAGTTGAGCAATTTGCAGTTTTTTTGACAGGTTAGGGCGCCGTCATATTGGTTTGTAGTGACGATCGCGCGTCGGCAAGTGTTAATGCTAATAATATAGAGCGGGTATTGCGATTGTTATTTGAATTTTGGAAGACATGGTCACGATATTGCGTTTTAACTGGTCTGGGTTAGGTTTTTGTAAATATTTTCCACGATATTTCTCCTCAAACGTTTTCTGAGATATTTTCTCTATGATATCACACGATACTGTGTGCCCGTACTGCCATCTAGCGGTTCTGCTCGGTAACCGATGCGCGGTTGTCACTACAACTTACGTCTTACCTGTCAAGAACACTGCAAATTGCACACTTTAAGCAAGCATAACTACTGAATCATTGATCCTATAGGATCGAAACTTCGATCTGCAAGTTCTCCGGGTACAAATCTACTGGATTACATACCAAATACATAATAATTTATAGAAGAAAGGCAAAAATTTGGAGTCCGGTAAAGTTCAGTTTACCCGGGGGTAAAATTAAGTGGACAACGTTAAAAAACTTTTTTAAAATTGGACCAAACGATTCGAGTATTTTTTTTAGATGTTAGGAGGAATAGTTCACTAGGTAATCTATAGAAAAAATTAACTTTTTCATCTGTGTCTATAATGAAATTTTAAAATATGCCTTTTCTAGATCTATGTAAGTTGTATACATGCATAAAGTTTCATCAGAATCGATTAAGGTTGCTATGAGCTATAAACAATCAAAAATGGCAAAAATTCAAATAAAAATTCTTACATCTTTCAATGCCTGTAGCTTTTTCATGTGTAAACATATTTTGACGAAACTTTGTAAATATATATAATTTACTTAAATCTATATATTTTTCACTATAGATACCGATAGAAGAATAAAGCAATAGCAATTTCAAAAAACAATTTTGTACAGATTATCTAATAAACTAGTTTTTCTAACATCTAAAAAAACTGAAATCGTTTGGTCCAATTTTAAAAGGTTCGTTTTTAATGGGTGTCCACTTAATTTTGTTCCCGATTGTATATCGTGCACATATTTCTTGATTTCTTCCCGTCGAAAGTAGAAGACGATATCGAATAAACAAAATATTGACACCAACATATTAGTGAGACAATGCTAGTCCAGCGATGGAACTATTTTGTTTTTAATTATCTTTTGAAATCATTTTTAATTTGTTCTAGAGGATATTTGCTGTTTAGCAACGATTTAAGTTAAAGAGGGTTTAAAAAGATCTTATTTGTATAATTATTTTATTACATTTTTCGCTATTGTCATCAGTTTCATTAATTATTTCAAATGAAACACACTATACAATTATATCAATTTTATGAGGTTATCTTTGATATGCAGGACTATCGTCACAGATGTGTAATAATTCGATAACATAGATTTTGAACGGTAGAGGACCAAATATAGAGATTTGCGGGAGACCTTTAGTTTGTATGTATGGTGAAGGTCACTGGTCTGGAAGCATTGACCATAACCTGCTCTGAGCGATTATGAATATCAGAGTGGAACGAAGGTAGGGTGGCTGAATCGAACCCCCTATATTATGTATTTTCGCTATCAGCAGATCATGATTTATAGTGTCAAACGCTTACGTGAAATCAAGGAAGAAATTAATACGAGACGCGTCAATTAAAGAAACGTAATACATTATTAGAGGTATGTATTAGTATTTATCACTTGACATTCGTTTTAACACACAATGCGAACCATGAACAATTTTTACTACCTGTAAAAAGTTTTACTGTCGTTTGCAGTGTTCAAAATATACAATCCCGTTGAAAACACATCGATGACCTCGAGATCTCTACAAATTTGACCTTGAGAGGAAGGTTCGTTTGCCATAACAAATGTTCCTCAAACCTAATCACTGGACAGTGTATGAGTAGATGTAATTTAATACAATAAACAATTTTTTAACCCATTAAACATGTTAAGACAGAAAATATATTTCTATTTCTATTTACTTACAATCAGTAGATTTCGTTTAAACTTTTCATCATGAGTCTGACTCGTTATTATACGGCAAGAAGCCAAGCTAAATATACATTGTGTTCTATTTGAAGTGAACCACCCGCATATCTCTGAAATTATTAATGATATCGAAAAATATTACAAATAAAAGTTATATAGCTTCGAGGGGCGCATAATTCTACGTCAATGGTTTTTTGTAGGTAGAACAGGGAATATGAATGTTACTTTCAATTTTTAGTGGAGTTATACATTTTTTAATACACCATTCGCTGTAGTTCATTATTCATGAAATATAATTAATCGTCTTTCATAGAAAAACCATTAGTTGGTACAGTCTTACCATTGTTAAAAAACAAATCTAGCATACGTATTGAAGTCCCTATTTTAATATACATATCTATCCCCTCTTATTCTTTTGAATTACACGTCGATTTTGACGACACTTTGCACAAGTGTTCATTAGACTCATCTAACCATTCATCCATCTGTCGTTTGTGCTCGTTGTTTACTTTAAGGAATCAACGTTTACTTTATGAAATCAACCTTTCTATCCTTTTACGTACGTACCTATAAATCGCAAACGACGAAAGATATGAAAAAACGGTTGAATTAAAAGTTATATCGTGTCTTTGGGCCGAGGTCGATAAATCTGTCCGATAAATTTTCGAAAACATAATGTTTTTGAATAATTATATAATATTTTTTATCAACATAAAAATGTTTGTGCTGTTTCAAAAAAATGTTCACACAGATACGAAATCACTTTTACTTCAACTACTTTTTGATACCTTTTGTCGTTTGCGATTTATAAGTACCTACATATGTAGATGGATCTAAATTCTTACTACAGTAAACGCCTCTTTACTGTCCAACAGCCGTGTTTTGCACGGACAGTGATCGTACCCGGACACTATTTTACGACTTTTTCTTTATTTATGACTGCGTCTACCGCGCCGAACGCGTCGAGCGAGACTTCAATAGAGAGCCGAACATAGAGAAGGAGTGCGTAGGCACTGAACAGTGATCGTGCCCACGAACCCGGACAGTAAAGGGGCGTTTACCGTACCAGTACGAGACGGTATGTAATATTATATTTTATCCATTTCTAATGAAAAATATCGTTGAACCGACCACTTTATGGTCAGCCGGACAAGTTCATGGGACCCATAAACTCTCGGCCCACTCAAGAGCAATATCAAGCCAAATAGGTACCCCCATCCGCAATACGTCGAGAAAGGTCCTGAGCCATCGTCTTATATCGAAAGAAGACTGCAATCGCTGGGACACCAAATTTAAATCAGTAATGAGAAAAAATAAATATTGGAAAGAAAGAAAACCGACCAAAGGTTGCTCCATAGACATATAGAGATAGACTGCGCGGCCTGTACGAAGCGCTGAAGCCTACAATGGCGGCCGGGAGTAGTTCTATCTCACTCGCACAACTCGTCAATTAGAAAGAGAGCACAATACCTCCCGGCTATAGCTCTCTCTCTTACTCTTCGTACCCCGCGCCGCCATTGTGGGCTTCAACTCGTCCGTAAGACGGCTCATTCTATCTCTATATGTCTATGAGTTGCTCACAAAGCGGAGGGTTGACAACTTCAGATATATTCGAGCGGTTCACTTCAAACGAGCCACCTGTAAAGTTCAAATTTCTTTCGAAACAAAACCTGTTTACGTCGATCCCCGTTAAAAAGGCAGGGTATCTTGAGAGTAGTCTTGCGTTCGTCGAAGTGGCTTCCCCCCATAAAGTTCTGAGCCCTTCCGTATAAACTGCGGCACGTGCCGCGGAGAGGGTTTAAAGTATTATCGGATCAATTTCTGTCTTGCATGCGCGGGGCGATTAACCTTCCTTCTCTACATATATATAAAAAGGACGGACAGGAATAATTGAAGAGGGGGACGATGACTATGTATATGTGTACATATCCCAGGGAATAAAATGCTCGGCAGGTGACGATGTCAGGTGATCTGTATATGTATCTGGTCGTGTCGTGTTCGCGTGAACACGGGGCGAAGTACATGGGCGAGGGCAAAGACGAGGAAGTGTGCGAAGCTGATGATTATTGCGAGCTAATATTTCCAGATTACGTGGACAGGGTGCCACAGCGAAAGGCTAACGGAGGGCGATAGCCAATATCGCGCGCAGCGCAACGTGCAACGTGCCCGCTGGCGGATACATAGGTATATGCAGTCGATATCCCCGATATTCCCGATAGCGCGATACACCGGCGGCCGCCTGGCCGCGTAATTAAAACTGACGCTTTCGTTTCGATGCGCGGCTCAGCGCGATGCAGCCCGATGCAGCGCGATGCAACGCGATGCAGTGCGATGCAACGCGATGCGATGCGCCGCGCCGGTACACGCGTTACCCGTTATGCGGCTATCTCTGCCTTCGTTTCCGCCGCGATTGCATCGAACGAGGGGGAAAAAAGTTTTTAAAATCGCCGGTTGTCCGTCAAATATGGGCTGCATGAAAAACGGGAAATTATTGGGAAGCATTTCCGCGGGACGAATGTAAATTCGTCGTGTCGACTCCGTCCTCACCCCTCGTCCCTCGTCGATCGCGCGAATTAAATTTCACGGCTATCCGGTTGAATCGCGTCCAAGTAAATATTTATTTGATTCCGACCGATACCATTATGATGTAATATTGATTTATTTAACGTTTTCCGCCGGACGCTCCACGCGTTACACGCGTCGTGATACGCGCGACTATGTCACGCGACGATTGATGGGACGGTGCGAGCGAAATCAGTTACGTACGTTGGAGCAAACCACTCCTTTCTTAGCCTAGTATTCGCAAGTGTCGCCAGATTAGGACTTTTCCCCCACTCTACCCTTCCCCTTCTACGACATTGTTCCCTCACTTTCCAGCGGCGAGCATCCCCACGCTTCCGCCGAGGACCGGTCACGTGACGGGATGTGGGCACCCAATTCGCGTATCGTTCGCGCCTGCGTCGGAACTCGCTCGGTAGTGGCAGAGAGAGGGTAAGTATTGTATATTCCCCTCAATTCCGCTGGTAGGACGACACTAGTGCCACCTGCAATTTGGATGACTTTATAGTTTGTTGTTAAGATAAGTTATAGTTTGTAGTAACTCTTTGGAGACAAATGTCCTGTGTTCAAATGTCGTGGAATATACTTACCCTCTCTCTCTGCCAGTACCGGATTAGTCACGTGGCATTGTGACACAAAGGACGTTAGAGACGGAAAGCATCACGCGACCGGGCTGTGGCTGAAGTGTGGGGATGCTCGTCGCCAGAGAGTGGAGGAACAGCGTCGTAGAAGGAGTAGATTGGGTAGAGTGGGACTGCCTCCATATTGGCTGCACAGGGAGGATACTCTGTTCCTTTGTGTTTCCATCTGATATCGAAAGAAAATGTACATTTTAATAAATCAATTATAGTGTACATCGTTCCAGTCCTCAAGAGGAACAAAATGATAAATAAAAATATGCACGATATCCAAGAACAGAGAAAATTGACGTGTACCAACGTTATCGTACTCATACATAAACATTACAGCAATACAATTGTGCTTATCGGAAGGTTAATTTATTATAACATATTTTTAGCGAGCACATGCGCTGCGAGCGCCCTGGCTTCCAACTCAATAGCGATTACCGTGTCATAAACCTCCAGATGCGACACAATAGTGAATGCGTTTGGTAAGCGCGCGCCCCTCTTGGGGCCCAGTAATTCTGCAGCCCACTCCACGTCGTATTTTCACTCACACAACAGTGTGATGGACGATGACTATGGATTTATAGAAGTAACTGTTCACGAAATAGATTCCAATTCTCTGTTTGTTTACCATCGCCGCCGACCTAATGCTACATTTACTGCTTATGGTTGCACTGTAATTTCTGCAAATACACAAATTGACATTGAACTGGACAACAACTTAATAAGAAAGCTAAATGTTTGTTCAACGATTTTCCATCTAGTCACAATGCGTGGATTATGTACAGGTTGACCTACCAAACTTGAGCATCTTAAACATTTCATTTATTATTGATGATAAAATAATTTGTTCAGACAATTACAATACAAGAAATAAAAATTAAACTTTTTAACAGTTTGAAGATATTATAGTACAGAAATGTTCTTAAATTCTTTTATTTTTTTTACAGTTTTGTTTATCTATTATTCATTTTTGTCATAAATGCATAAAATGGGCAGTCTGAAGTTTGTTAAAATCCGCACTTCATGTATTTGTAAACAGAATTGTACGTTTATATCGAAACAATACTTTCATTTTATTTACAACCAGAATATTTTATGGACTGCTATTTTTATATGTTACCAGATCATTTAATTTGAATTAAAGAGAACGTATTTTTCAATCGTACGTAATCTTTTAAACAATTTCCACAAGAGATATCTTTGATAATTATTTCTTAAAAAATACATTTTTGCTTAAGTACTAGGTATCTGCCCTTAATGTAAGTATTTATTGAAATAGTATTTTCAATAGTACTTGATTTAAACGTTAAATGAAATAGCATTTTCAATATTTGCTTACGAAAATATTCAGTATAACAGTGCTCGATATTGAACCGTGCAAACACAAAAGCATCGATTACATTATCTCATTTCGACATGCTTTGCTAACATTTATTGCAAATTGTAATATACGTAGATATCGATACATTGCCTGTGAATATGTTCATACGTTCGCGATTATTAACTAGCAATATGCCATTTGGCGTACAGTAGAACTACATTTATCCAAACTGCGTTGGTACAAGACGATTCGGATCGTTCGGATAATAGAAGGTCACTAATCTTAGATACTATTAATGTTATTTGGCCCCTCCAGGGTTTCAAATCCATTTACCATCCTCCCCTTCTACCACTCTCACTATCGCCTCATTTCAGCGGGACCTACTTTTTATTACGGTAGGTTGGGAACCATCTTTGCCAATGACACGCGTCATGTACCCAGAGGGTCACCCATCCAAACACTGACAGCGCCCAACGCTTAACTTCGGTGATCGGACGAGAACCGGTTTTTGCAGCGAGGCAATGGTCGTTGATTGTCTTAGATACTAATATAGATACCATTCCAGTAGATACTAGTATTATTATCATCATGTACCACACTTAAATAGCTTCAAAAGGGAAATATTGTTCAGAGGTGACAACATACTTCAAGATCATTGAAATCGGAGAGGGGGTAGCACATCGACAAGTTTACCGAGGTATTTAAATACAAAAGCTTCATTTAATTTCTTAATAAATTACATAGAAACGAATAAAAATGTATTATTTTCTTTACTTGACCAGCGTGCGTGTCTACTATTCCGCAATTGCGATCCGTCAGCAGCCGTAACATGAGCTGTCAGATGTTATCTCAAAAAATAATGCGCCTACATTACACATGACATAATATTCATATTCGTAATTACCTCGTGTTTCTCCCATCCTCCTGTAATTTCTCGAGGGGAAACACTAACAGTATTACCTTTTACCAATCGTTTAGCGTTACGCAACGTCCACCGTGCACAATGTATACATAACAGTATCAATGAAACCCGTGTCCCAGCTCGAACGTAACCCCTGGAAACTGTTGCTGATCGCGTGGCTCGCTCGCTCATTAATCGTAATTAATATGTATGCGAGTTCGATAATCAAGCGCACCGAGACGTTGCACGGAATCAACTCCGCCGCAGGTGCTTTGGGGGTTGCGTGAAGGAGCCGGAAACAGGGCCTGTTAACACAGTGTGTAACGCCCGGCACGTAGGCGCGAGCGGAATACGACAACCGAGACGCGATAACGATTTCCACCGGGGCTTGTGCCCTCCTCCTCTCTCCTCTCCCTTCAACAGTATGCCAGAAACTTCCAATAGGTGACAGAAATGCAAGATTTGGTTGAACTTTAAAACTGCTCCCCTCCCCCCAAGCTTTTGGTAACCATTACAGCAGGCGTGGGCATAGTTGGAGCCCCTATTGTACGCTGGCCCGCTTTCCGCATTCAGCGGAGGTGCCTCTACCGGCCCAAACCACGCCTGTTCTTGGCTAATCTCCAATCCACGAGGCCTGCGCACTGCTTGCGACAGACGAAACGCGTCCTTCCTTCATAGTAGCGACGGATGCTGGTGGGGAACAGTGGGCGCTGCGGTGGGCATGGTCTTGTCTCAATTGAGACCAGTGTCGCCAGATGCAATCCAAACGGATTGCATTCCCTCTCCTCCTTTTCCCCTTCCACTACCATGAGCACACTCCAGCGTCCCTCACTAAGACCGTAGACTGGTCGCGCAGTCGCGCAACGTGTCACATCTCGTTCTGGCACTCAGCGGTGTTAAGCGAATATACTGCAAAAGAAGAAGAGGGGATAGAGATTTCTTATTTCAAAACAAACATCGTCGTCATATATCGAAATAAAACTGTATATGTACGTCACTCTATTAGTTTTGTCGTGCTGAATACAAATATAACTTTTAGAGATCATGGTTTCGAACGTGCAAATGAAATACACGTGTACACTCATTAGCATGTATTTAGTCACACGTGAATTAATATATCCTCATTTTAATGTGTTTCGATATAATTAACATATTTACATTACCTGGTAACAATTGGTGTATTTCGGAGGCAACTATGTACAGTGGATCTAAAATGTATTTAACCACTAAATATCCCAGTCTCGAGAATATTTAAATAGTGACGATATTGCTAAAACAAATAGTTGTGTTTTCTCTCGACAATGCAACAATGCAATGAAAAATATTAAAAACGTTTCTTAATAATGACTTTTCACCTCCTAGTAAGGTTGTATTACTATTATACTATCACATGAAATAATATAATGTTGTAAGCTTTTGATATGATGGTATATCAAAATCTGTCCATTATTACATTGAGGAAGCACTACTGTCGAGAAGAATTCAAAATATAGCTGTAACAACTTAGAGCTGCAACAATAAGATAATTTGTTATCTCAGGAAATAATTGTCGTAATAAGTAGAACATAGTTTAACTATTGTGAGAAGAGGGTGTGATGTAACCAATAATAATATACTAATAATTCCAACACAAACTCAGGCGTAAAAATCTGTGACGTGTATGTTGTGAACAATAAGATTAATAATGAAGGAAGAACAAAAATTGTTACTCGAATATACTTTTCATTAATTTCCTGATGTCTTATAGTATGACCAGAATCGCCAGATGAGGGGAATTGGCTCGAATGGAGGGGGAAAGTTACTCCCTCTCTGCCAGTACCGGACAGAGACGAAACGCGTCACGTGACCCGGGTCGTAGAAGGGGAACGTAGAGTGGGGAATATCGTTGTAGAAGGGGAAGATACAGTGGGGGGCTCGCTGTCGCTCTGTGTCATCGTTTTCGTCCAATAGCAACAATGCGATGGTAGTGGAACAGAGCGAGACCGTAAATATTTAGCCTACCATCATCTGTCGGATGGATAATACGTTTCTCTCCGCATCGAATCGACGGCGAATCGAGTTAGCTCCCATTAGAAAGCGATAAACACTACCATGGTATTCCGGCATCGGAACACTGAGCCATCCATGTTCGTCTGTTTTCCCAATTTCGGCGAGCACGATTGAATCGTCGCGAAAACGAATCGGATGACAAATTGAAAAATCCTTGGCGTAGAACGGTTCGGAGCGGCGCGATGGTATTCGCGGATGTCCCGTTGCTCCTGTCTAATCCCGGCGGTTTCACGGGGCGTTCTATAGCACCGTTTAACGACCGCGCTAATTACAATCCCGCGATTAAAGTTCCCCGTCCGGATAGGGGAGCCGGAAATATCTACTAGAACCGGGCTTTGTCCCGGCATTATGAAAAAGCTTTCGGACCGTCTCGAGCGAAAAATTCGCCGGGAAATCGAGTTACGCGCAATTTCAGAGGAGACCGGGCCCAGGGAAAGAAGAACTAGAACGTCGCGAGCTATACCGTGGAAAAGTAAATTAATTTCATCCCTATTTGGGTTTGCATCAAAAGGGACGCGCACGTCGGTCACACAGATCCTGGCCAAAACCTCGAAAATGAATTTTTTGTCCGTGGTATGGTAGCTGCTCGGTTCGGTACTGTGATAATGTGGCTGTGGGAAAACAGAGGTACAAAGGTTTTATCATTTGCACCTACCAGATACTCGGGGTTCAAACCTTCGTTCGTCACGGAGTTTTAACGCAGTGAAGTGGGCTTTATAAAAAAACCTTCGATTGGAAAAACCCGTTATCGAAGTCTGGTATTTCCGAAAAACGACAGCAACGGTTTTCTAATTTTTTAAATAAAATGTAGTCAGAGGAGTAACAAAATATTTATATTTTGTATGTAAGCTTATACTTGACCGAAATAAAATATATTCCACACTCCAACTAATACGTACGAGGAAGCTAAACTAATCAAAAGCCGTACAATTTTCGGTTTATCTAATATTTATCGAACTGCAAAAATATATTCCATTAAGAATCTAATACACAAAAGAAAATACTAAAATGACTGAAAACTGAAGTGTACGTACCATTTTTCAGCTAATCTAACTTTTATAGGAGTCAAGAATATAACAAAATAAATCATATTGTATGTACAGTGGCTCCAGAAAGTATATTGACACATATAATATTATTATTTTAGGTTTATACCTGGGCTCAGTTTAAAGCTTGAAATCTCTAATGTAACAGTACACCGAGGGATTAGTGTACTACAAGCCTGAGCAACTTCTTCGAGTGTGCCGGTTCCCCCACTATCAACTATCTCATAATGCGAGAATACGGTCTCCTAATCTCCCCAACCCCCTCCCACACTCCACAGTAGCTTGGTGGGGATGACCCAGGAGTAGGGAGAGGAGTCTCTGCGGCTTGCGAGCCGCAAGTTGCCCAGGCCTGGTTTACTTTTGAACCTGTTTTTTATTTAAACCTGTACTAAAATTTGAAACATGTTCCTTGTACAGTAGACTGATTGACTGCGGCATAATTAAAAATGGCAAAAACCGAGAAACTGTGTACACATGTATAACTTACTTAGATTTACAAAAAGTGTGTCCCAAATATTATAGTTAAAAAGTTTGAAAATTGTGAACCTTCACTTTGCTCTTCCAAATTTTAACAGCAATTTTTCTCAAAAAGACTCACGTCGTTCGGTCCAATTTTAAACAAATCGCGAATACTTTTGTTTGCTACTGTATGCATAACAAAATCTGGCGTCGCGGAGGGTTAATTTTGAGAGGTAATCGAACCCACGAAATGAAGCCCGGTTATTGAAATTAACAGGGATTTGTAAGTACATATCGAACTCGATCCCATCCCAGCTAATGAGTATGATTTTTTATTAGCTAGAATGGTTGTTTGGTCCAGCGTGGGGTGGAGGGCGCCCCGGCCAGCCGCGAAGCGGTACGGATTATAGTATGGTAAATGTAGGTGTAACGCGTGCATGTAAAGCCTGTGAATGCGTGACTCCGGCTCGTATCGAACACAATAGCGCTGCCGGGGCTGTATTTTTCGTGTACACGTAAAATCCATTTGGTCGTTCGACATACTGGGTTGTCACTCGGTGCAATCGCATCCTCCTCTTGTCGTGCGCGCGCGCTCGCACACGCACGCGGCCGGCTACGGGTCAGCTTTATTGTCAGCGCCGCCAGAATTCCGGCTTTCGCGTCGAAACGAAGAGCAATTATTCTCGCCCACCGCTGCGAGCTTTTAATTGTCCGCGCGCACGCGCCCGCTCACGACCTCGTCTCTCTATTCTCTGTCTCTTTCTCGCTCTCTCGATCTCTCGCTTGCGCTTCCGTCCCGTTAAAAATATTGTATTACTTTTCTGTTACGAAGCAACCGTGAGCCCGTTAAAAGCGCGTTCCGACCATTTAAATCCCTCCATTATACCGCGCTCATCGATGAACAGATTCGCCGTCGCTCTAAACGTCGTCGCGTTACTTCTACACAGTACTATCTCCGTAACTGTCACAATGGCCTTACCGTAACTGTTAAAATTGTATTGCCATCACTGGGGGAATCCCCCTTAAACTAGAGGTATACACGTTCGACGCTCGAGCCAGCGAGAGATCAAGATCGGAAAGACTCACGCAAGCGAAGCAAAAGGTTGAAACTGTCGTGATTTTTGGCCATATTTAAGCGTCATATTCACCGTCGTATTCGTCTCGTTTTTCTAATTAGAATGACACCACGCACGATATAGTTACGATCACAATTACTTGTGTAACAAGTGAATGTAGCACCTCTCTCGGCAGACCCGACGATATAACAGTTACGAAGATAATGCTGTGGCACGCGTATTCGCCGAATTTACAATCTCGATTTTCTGGAAAACGAGGTGTCAAACAAACAAATGTTATTCCTTTTTTTCGACGTGTGTCTGCATGTAGAATCAACAATGCCATATATATCCTGTGACTTTCAAATTACAATTAAATATGAAATTTATATTTTCAATAAATACGTACAAGATAATTTTTTAATTATAGCAATTCAAGGAGATATGTAGGGAATGCCAGTTTTAGGTGAGTCACCCTACATAAATACAGTGTGAGTGTTGATGTATTATAAGTAGACTGCGGATTTTTATACAAAATAAAAATTGTCCAAGTCTGTTGTGAGCGACTGAGGTTATATAAAATTTTATTTTCTCTCTAACCTTCAAAAGTTGAAAATAATATACATACAGTATTTTATCGATATAAGTCCCCAGCATGGGTCTGCCGAGGGACATTTATGCGCCAGGGATAGTATTCTTTGACTTTTGCCGAACGTAGAGAAAGACAGCCGAGCTCGAGAGGCCTCGGTCGCCGAGAAGTGTAAACATAACTAATTTGAATTTCTAACTTCTTTATTTTTCATTATTTTTCTATGGAACTTTCATCAACATATTCGTGGCATTTTTCTAATGCAAAATCATACCAAATATGATATAATTCCGATAATATTTACTTGTGTAATGGACAATTAAAGTTTCTGACGCAAGCAAGGACAGCGCATAGGAAAGAAAGAGACGCGGAGAGCCACAGTCGCCGGCACAGTTCAAAGGCTCGCGCTCCTTGCGCCAGAAACTTTAATCGTCCATTACACAAGTAAATATCATCGGAATTATATCATATTTGGTATGATTTTGCATTAGAAAAATGCCACGAATATGTCAATGAAAGTTCCATAAAAAAATAATGAAAAATAAAGAAGTTAGAAATTCGGATTAGTGTGAACTCACCGATATACCCGAACCGCATGATGTCATACTTCTCGGCGACCGAGGCCTCTCGAGTTTCACGGCTCCTCAAGGGGGTATACCCCGCAGTAGTGGGGATAGATCTGAGACATTTACAGTCCAGACATTTGGGACATTTATGGATAAAATACTATAACAGTATGCTTAAATAATTCTAATGTCTTTTCATTTTTGTATGTTTAATCGTAATATATAAATTACAAATGAATAGAATTATAAGTTAAGTCTAATTATAAGTTTCAACTAGATTGCCTCAGTGAATTATGCATTGTGCCATAGCAACTATAGAACGTTTTGCGACAAATGTATCCAAGTAAGTTCGAAATTTCGAAGATGTTGAAAGGAATTTTCTAGATTTGAATAATGATGATTCTTTTATTTTTTATCTGCAGACATTTTCTCATATCATTAAAAACAACGGAGATATTTTAGGTTTAACTGTTAGGTGACTCACCCTGTCTACACTCCGATGTAGCATCCTCTCTGTAAACGTAAACATGACGCAAATGTTGAACAGCTCTAACGACGTTATTCTCATCTTGTAACTCGCAAAGTACACGATGCCGTACATCCATCTTTTCTACAAACATGTATTGTTATCACTGATAAATTAATTTCAAAATTTTTCAAATTATCCTGCTGTACATAGCTAGTGAAGAAAATGAAGTAATATAATAATCACTCTTTGTCTACTCTTTATAGCTGGAAGTACAAAAACTTAATTTTCATAAGTAGACAATATTTTTCAATGAATGTGTTGAAGCAGATGCGTGAGATACTTAACTGAATGCGTTTAATAATACACTGATCTGTTTGGAATACGAAATGTGCTCTCGACGTTCTGCGTTACATCGCGCCATATCGGCCATATTGTCTAATCCAGTGATCGGCAAACTCATTAGTCGAAAGAGCCAAATATCAGCAGTACAACGATTTAGATTTCTTTTGATATCATACTTCATAATAATCTTATTTATTGATAGAAATAGAGTAGAAATTGCTTTTCATTTGAATTTAGATAGAACACATTGACTGTATAAATCGTATAACGAAATAATCGTAATAAACTTTTCAATGAAGAAAATAATGGAAATAATATTATTGTAAGTTCCTTAACAACAGGCAACAAAGAAACATTTTTTTAAAAAAGTGTGTTTTATGTATGAACAATAATATTGTTTTTCTCAACCATTATTTGACAAGTATGAACAATTAGTCTGCCTAAAACATTTCTTTTTCTAGCCTTTAGATCATATCTTTTCATGGCACTGTATACGATCTATGTATGTATATGGCAGTTGCCATAGTTCAAACAAAGAAAAGAAAACGTGAAAATAATAAATAAAATAATTCTTTAATCTGACGTTTTTAAGATGGAAAAAAGCAGGTGTATGTGATGATTGCATAAGTTCGTGCCCGATTTGAAAATAAAATTGAATGGTTGAATTTTAAAGAATACAACTTTATTAATCAATTATGTAGTCACCATTCTTTTCTAATGGTAGAATATATAATTTTTTTACACTCCGCCTGGCAGTACAGTTTGCGACATATATAAAAATCGGGCACGAACTTATGCAATCATCTAATATACACAGGGTGAGTCACCTAACGTTGCCACCTCAAATATTTTTGTTGTTTTTAAAGATACATCAAATGTCTGCAGGACAAAATTGAATGGTAAAATAGGGCTCATACGATACCAAAAAAATTTTTGTTTCTATGTAATTTTTTTAGAGGTATGAAGGTCACCTTCATTTTTTTAAATGGAATGTCCTATTTTTTATACCATAAATCGATAGAGTATCAAATTCTGCGTATAAAAGTGTTGACCTTCATATGTAACCTTTTATGCACAATTACCCAGTTAAATTCCGATACACGGACATGTCTGTTTGCCTGTGTTCAGTAAAAACGAGAGGAACTCGGTGACCGTGAGAGGGGCACGTGGGAAATTTTTATTTCGCGACCAAACTCGATACGTCCGGCTGCGGTTTTCGGCAATTTACAGAAAATACTCTGTCGGGAAATAGCGATTCCGCTGCTGCTAGCATGGGTCCGTTCCGAGGATTTGTTCTGCCTTTGTCGATAGGTTCTTAACCCTTATGTGGGCAACCGGATAGGGGGGATTCACCTAACTCTGATCGCACTAGCATTTCGATCAACAATTCAAACGTAACAGGAAGATTGCATCCATAGAAAAAATAAAAGAAATGAGTAGTAGCTGAAAGTTCGATAAAATTAATAAAACAAAGCAAATAAAACGGGCAGCAGCAGTAAAACAAGCACGGCCAGTTAAAAGCTATTAAAATCTAAGCTATTGGCACCGGATATTGCCACTCAAAAGCTACATATGTCTTTGTTTACAAAACCATGATAAAAATTGGGTTTAGTGAGGTAGGAAGAACAGGTTCATAAAGTTTATGTACAGTCACTCACAGTGATGTTCAGTTACTTTTAAAAGAACTGTAACATTTTTGCACAATACGACTAATCTTTTTTAGAAATTAGATTATTAAAAAATTTTGCTTGATGATATTTTAACTTCAAGATGATGAATGAAAATTAAATGATATTTTATAACTTCATTTCTACAAAAATAAGGCAGATAAAAAATAATTACAGACACCATTACATTGTTTGCAAAAAACTAGTATAACTTCTTTCTGTTTCATTTTTTTCTGATGTTTTCTATTTGCAAGAAAAACGATGGCTAGTGTTAATGTGAACACCCTGTATAGTCTGATCATGATTACACTGTATCTACTAACTCATGTTTTTGAAAAGACATTTTAGTGTACAATTTTTAATTATAATTAGTTCCATTGACGTTCTTTACACTATAGCGATACATGTTTAATTGATTTTGGTATCATGATTTTCCTATTTTGTCTAGAAAAATTCTTGTCGATTCATTTTTGTCTATTTATATTTATACCTTCTTATTTGTAATACACTATGACTTAGATATAACTTTAATAATTTGTAGAAAAACTACTGAGAATGTGTCGACGTTTACTATTGAATATCTATTAAATACAAACTATAGTAACGTAAACTTTGTTGAAGTACAATATGGTAATTTTTAGTAACACCTCAGAGCCGCCACTTCGGAGCAAGAGATTAAAAAACATGCACTGACAAACTGCACATTCATCACTAAATCTTGCAATTTTCATCCAAAACATCCAGGATTATTTGAGAGGTTTGTGGAGATAATACAATTTTTTAGAGAACATGTCAACACTGATTAAAAATGTTTTTATCTTCTTTCAGTTTATACAACACGGTCTCTCAGCACATTTTCAAAATTAAGTGGAGCTCTGAAACTGTGTCAAAGGATAAAGAATTTTCGCTGAGGCATTTACGTATTGTCAGAGAGATGGCAACGAGTGATGGTCTTTATCGTTTATCCTTTGTTCAAGCAAACATTACTTAGAACAATTGCAGGTAAATATTTATATTAAATTGTTTGTTATAATATGAAATTATTGAAACAAGAGAAATGAGAACATCAATTTTTAAATTAACTTATCATGCTGTTGAATAGACCTATGAATAAATATCTTCATTCTCATCTTCAATAGAAATGTAGCGAGGCAGTAAAATATCATCTAAATCCACAAATAATTATATTATTGATAGTTGTACATTAAATAATTATTAGCATTTTGAGTGGGAAATTCAATAGAATTCAGTGGAATTATTTCTAGTATACTTTTTGATAAATTATGTGCTGAAGAGATAAACATAAGAATTAAATAAAGGAAATGTTGTTGCACTTGATAAGTACGGTATTATTTGAGAATAGTAATTATGTATGCTGCTTCAGAAGAGACATTCTTCCGCTACAAGGTTTAAAATATAATCGTTTTATTTTCATATTGGACGCGAATTTTTACAATCATCTAATAACTAAATTTTCTAGCCGAATTGCAACAATCTGGAGTAAAATAGAAATCTATCTTCTTTCTTAATATGTTTGATAGGTTGAAAATAATATAACAGTATTATTAAATTCTTCTACTGTTTTAAATTACATTTACTCAATTTTGTTATAACATATAAGAATTACTATGTGTCTATGTAAATTCCATATACCCAATTTCAGTTAGCACACTTTTACTCCAGTTTTCATAGATATTTCAGGTGGGCAGTAAGAGTAATTTTCCCTAATCGAATGTCTACGATATGTAATGAAATTGTTTCGATCGGTGTTTTTTTCAAACACCGATAATTGTATGTATAGCCTTTAGGATCTTTCTAATATAGTACATGGAAATGTCCACGCTAATAGCAGCAGCGGAATCCTCAGTAGCCATTTTAGCTGCAATTTCGTCGGCCCGAATGTCCTGATGCGACGTTATCCACATTAGTATGGTCCAGTAGTCGCGTGCACTTTTTGTTTGCCGCGCGCGGGAGCTAAAAAGAACAGACATGTAAGCTGCATCGACGGAGCACTTTCCTAAATACTCTAAAGGACGTTCTCGAAAATGGGACAACCATGGAAAGCATTGATCATGGCCGGATGAATTAAGCATTCCCATTAAGCAGCGCCCGTTCTAGCGGTTACGTCGCCCCGGACAAAAAGACAAATTGCCGCCCCTTAAGAATCTATATATATTTTTTAAATGAAGGTACATATTTTTTATTTTCAATAAAAATCAAATCATTTTATTTAAATTTTAATAAAAGCATATATTTAGAAAGAAACATATAACATAACATAACATTGATAATCAAGCAGTACAAAACAGTAGAAATTAATTAAGAAATATCTGTATCTAGCAACAAATTGTTAACCATATACTTTTTTACATTTTTAAATGCTATTAAAAATGTGTATTATTGCACAAACAATCAAAATGGCATTATTTTGAAAATAAAACAAGGTAACATCAACTACGCTAAAATCACAAAAAGCTTTTTTTTCTTACTTTCAGTTCTGCAAACTTTTTTATTACATCTTTCAAATTTACTTGATCAGCAATTTCATGCTCAATTGCCAAAATGGCCAAACCATTAAGAGTTTATGTAGTAGTCGAACGTAAAAAGTTCTTAATTAATTTTAACTTAGAGAAACTCCTTTCGCCACTTGCTACAGTTATTGGTATCGTTAGCAATATTCTTAAAACAATAGTAAGGTTTGGAGCACTCTGCTCGCGTGTTAACGCTATTCTGTTCAGAGAAGTATATGTATGTTCAAACAAGTTCAAGCAGCGTTCTTTACAAATTCTGCGTTAATTTTTCAATAATAGTATAAATATTTTTAGCTTTTAGACATAAACAATAGAAATACGCTACGCACTGTAAATTTTTAGCGAACGAAAAAATCGATATGTGAAATTTTCTATTAATTAGGTATTTAACACATCAATATATTTCTCACACTTACCGCCAAAATGGCGCCCCTAAATTTTGGCGCCCCGGACAAACCCCGTCCGGGTTGCCCGCCTCTAGAGCGGGCCCTGCATTAAGGCTAACACGAAAACGAAGCCATTGCGATGGCAATCGCCGCGCCGCGAGGCTCCCGCAAAAAGGATTGCATCGTTTGCGGAGTAATTAATCATCCATCGCATTCTCCTTATCCGTCGTCGCGGGATTATCATCCGGCTCGATCGTTATGAAATTTTTACAACGACGAAGAGCCGGGAAACGCAATCTCGGTGGACTTTGCGTCGATGAATACAGATCTTTATGCAAATGCAGCAGATAAGCTAACGCAGAGTGGGGCTGGCAGGCAATTCTATGTAACAACAACAACAACAACAACAACAACAACGACGACGACGAGGACGGCGGGGGAGATCGCGTAATCGCTTAATCTCGATGAGTTGGTGAACTCGGTTTTTTTTCCGAGGTATTACGGACTGGGCTGCTAAAGTTTCAAATTGAATCGAAGACGTCGAGGCAGCTGTATCGAACAGCCGAAGCAGCAACCGGTCGTGTCGTGTCAAAGTTCAGGAACTAATACTTCCGGGACGAAAGCCCCGTGTCATTTTCACGGTGTTTGTATCGTTTTTATCGGGGTTCTCGTTTGTTTCCTGGGACGCGAAACCTTGTCCGGCTTATTTCGCCGTTCGCTCGCCGGCGAACTCAGTATTCCCGGCGCATCGCGTAATGCCGCAGCATTACTGCGGATGTCTGAGCTCGCTAACCGGTAAATATGAGTTTTCACTTGGTGCTCGCCGTGCGAACCCATTGCTACTCGTGGGCTCTATTTTTGCCTCGTTAATTACGATTACGCGTCGTCCCAAGGTACGGGTGCGGCGCGGCGTGGCGTGGTGTGTGGCGCGCCGTAGCAACACGCCAGCGCAACGCCGCGCCACGCCGAGAGCCACGGCTTTCTTTTTCCCGGGGCCGAGGAAACGCTGCCAGACACATCGAAAAGTCTGCCAGTGCCGCGAAAAACTTCAGAGTCGACGAGGAAATTTTGATACACGGCGCGCCAAGACGCCTGCTCTTGACTCCTGGGACGCTTTCGGCATAATGGAAATATTCTCGGCCGGGCTAATTAGCGAAAGAACTGATTTCTCTGATGATACACACCTGATATGAAAGATAGCACATGTGAGCTACCATTCGAGTCTCGGAGATGATCGAGATTGTCCGAATTCTATGAATGATATGTAAGCATTACCTTTTAATGTAAGATTAGTAAGATATGTAAGATTACTCATAAATCTAAACATAGACGTGCTTTAAATAAACGTCGCAATGGCAGTGTAGTTAAACAAAAAATTCGTTTATACCATCACATTTGCCATATATTAAACAGTTCATATAATCCCTTCCTAGCATAATTATTATAATTCTGTGTAATCCTAGTATAATCTTATACAATTGTTCACATATGAAACATACAGTTCTTCTGTTTTCCGTGATCCACCCTATATAGGAAAAACGTGTCGCGTCGGTATAATATACGAGCATCCATATTTCAAAACATTACATCTGGTAAGACATGCAAAAGCTAATTAACCCTTGGACGACGATGCCGAGGTTTAATTTGACTTAGCCCTTTAACTACGTGCAACTTTTCAGTTCCAGATGACAAATTTAAATTACAGTTTATATTTTTGCAGTATAAAAAGTTAATTCTTTTGAAAGAAGTACGATGAAAAATATATCTAGGAATATTTGTAATTCATTCGTAAAATCTGAAGGGTTTTTCGCTAGTTTACAAATTAAGAGAAGGATATTCGACCTATCTATGTTGAGAAATGCCCTTTTATAATTAACCTACAGGCCAAACGCAGGATTGTTTATTTTTTGCTTAATTTCCAAATTCTAAATTATGTTTAGTTATCATTTCTTTAAAAACAATTTCTTGTGTATATGTATAAAATAAAGCCTAATTAGAATTTTGAATGTCTGATAAATTGGAGGCAGGTATTATGTCAACCATCAATCATGCAGTTCAGCTCAACCGATTCTGGGTCACGTGTGATCCTTGTCTAGATCATATTAACCCTTTAGTGCACGGGTGAATAGAACTCCTGACGATGTGTAGATAGAAAATCTTTCACTTGCATTTTCATTAATAAATGTTGTTGTTTCTGGTTGTAACGAGGTCATCGCTCTATCGCAAAAGACTACTACAAAGAAAGCTAATATATTTCAGATATAAAGTAATATTAAAAAGTAAAATAAACAATTTTTCTCATCAGTTCCACAGATCCAACCTGTGCACGAAGGGTTGAAGATGCACGTGCATTACACTACACTTAGTGCACTTTTTAAGAAAGTTATTCTCCTGTGTTTATCACAAGCATCATTAGATAAAATCTTGCATAGAAAAAATAAATTTCAAACTCAATGAAAAATCTGGTTTGGTCAAAAGAGCCTTTCATTAAGCTATCCAGGGGTTAGTTTCATTTATTTATCTAAGAAAAAATTGAAATATGAATATTACCATATGTCACAAAAACAACAGAAAGAGGTTCTACTTCGAATTTTGTGTAAAAAACGTGTTTGTACATTACAAACATACGTAGGTTTGTGTGAGATAAAAGATTGCATTGTTAATTACCTTTCTACTCGCCACACCCTGTACCTGAATTTCCAACTGCGTCGATCTAATCACCGCGCACCTCATCGACACAAAATTAGCTCATACACCGCTTCCCCGAAAAATCGCGGAAGCTCACAGTAATCGAATGCAGTAAGTAAACGCGGTGGCCACCTTGCCACCGTCCGTTTCCCTCGAACATTCTCCAGCTTCAATAATCAGATGTGTTTTGAACTCCGCTGATGAAACACTTGGAACTTTATAATCAAACTTCATCGAACTTCGAAACTCCGAACTACGGTGTAGAAGCTTCTTCCGTGGAACTCTGCGTTTGGTGAAAATACCAATTACACGGTCGCACCGTTAATTCTGTGGATAGTGTCGTGGGTTCCCACTTTGCCATTCGACCTGTTCCAAGGGATAGCTACTGTACTGTGTGTACATATTTCAATATCTTATTTCGCGCATACCTGGACGAGCTATACAGTTTTGTTCCAGTATAAGGCGATGGCTCAGGACCGGCTTTCACCGTGTTAGGGTATGCGCAGTGTATTCAGATTACGACTTGTCTCCCACTCTACCCTTCCCCTTCCACGACGCTATTCCCCCACTTTCCGGCGGCGAGCATCTCCACGCTTCCGCTACACAGTGGCCCGAATCGAGAAATTCAGTGACATTTCGCCAAAAATCAACTTTCTCATATTAATATCTGATCAACATAAATATAATTCAAATTTGAATTATACAAACACTTAAAGTTGGACATTTTAAAATTGGAAACTTTTACGCGGAAAAACTCTTCTGTTTCTTCGTGGTGTCCTGAGAAGCTCAGTTGATATTTGGTTCCGATTTTTGTTTTGTTTTGAAGAGCATTCTTTTGAGATAAGAAATCGTGCAAAGACACGGACCAATCAGACCGCGGCTACAGCGAACGGAGTCCGATTCGGCGACAGGTCGCGCTTAGCGTGGCGTCGCCGTTGACCGAGCTAGAATCAATCCGCTGTAGCCGCGCTTTGATTGGTCCGTGTTTTTCGTTAATAACTGCTAAACAAAGCCATGGACGACATTTTTGCAAAGGAAAATCTCGCTTCAATTGATGTCAGGAACCTCCCATTTCTGGATGTTGAAAGAATTTGGAGACATCCTGTATATAGTCTAAGGTCGTACATGTATTACAATGTCACGTGATTAATCCGGTACTGGCAGAGAGAGGATGATTCTCCTCTTACCCCGCAATGGATGAAGTAGCAGCACAGGCCAACTGCGATCCGCGAGCAGCCGCGAGCTTGGCAGCTCTGCACTAAGCGGTGTCGAGCGAACAACTTCAAAAAAAGAGGGGATAGCGATCTCCTTATATCGAAGCAAACAAAACTGTATCGAGTTAGGAGAAGAAAGATGGAGGATGGGGGATGGGTGGTTGGTTCTGTTGCGTTTCTATCGTCTCGGCATTATTCTGCGGCGGGTCAAGTCACTCTTGATCAGGGGTAGAAAAGAAGGAAGGGTTGCGTGGTGAAAGGCGAACGAAGATGGACGTGTGTTGAACTGTATACGGCTAGAACGCGAGCAGACCGACGGAATATGTTATTTCTCCGGGCTGTTATTTCGCGGCGGGATCCACGGTATACGGCACCGTGATAACGGAATCAGATAGCCGCTGTGCCATCTCTTACCGCGGAATAATACCTTACGGGGATATAACTCACCGCTGCTAGACCGATATTTTTGCTGAAGAGCTCTACGCGGGCCGGAGGCCGCGAGGCCTCTTCCCCGTACCGTGACAGGCCGAGCATCACGCCAATGTCCGTGATGACTTATTCGCGAAATTGCCGGCCGCCTCTAATACAACGTTCGGAGACTGTCGATCACCCGATAGAACCACGACCTCGGCCAACGCGAAACATTGCGAGGGCGTGGGCGACACCAAAGTGGTCACTCCAGGCGATCGTGCTTCCTTCGTATTGTTTCCTCTACCACCACGACCTCCTTCCACGCAATTATTCGGTCGATTCTGTGCTTCGATCCTGTTTTAATCTTCTTTTCAACGTCCTGTCCATTTGACACATTTTTCCCGCAAAAGATGGCGCTAGTCTGCTATTTATAGAAAAATTGATCTGAAACTTTGGGAATTTTATTCTCTAACATATAGGTTCTTAAACTGTGGTCCGCTGACTCCTTTTCTTTGTTCCTTTACGCCGCTTCTTCAACTGCTAGGTTATTGAGCGACGGGACCTATAATTTATTTTTAAGGTGGGTTCCGAACCACTTTGGGCACCACAGTCGGAACCCTCCGCGTAGCCTTTACCGGGGTCCGCAAAACAATTTTGACATTAACTTTACATCCCTTATTTCAATAATTAATTAATTATTGAGCCAGAAATTAAGTCTCAAGAACGACGTAAAATGCCTAGGTTTGGGATGGGGTCAGCGAAACAAATGTTGTTCAAGAGGGGTGCCTCGGACTACATAAGTTTAAGAACATCTGCTCTAACACATTCGCATCGAATGACGCATATATGTGGTTCTGGATTCTTCAAACTTCCCGATGGATAAAGCTCTGAATTAGGTTACGAGATATTCGCTAAAAACTTTACATGTAAACCCATGGGGTCGATGTGCTACACCCTCTTAAATTTCAATGACCTTGAAATATATTGTCAGAAAGTTTTCGGCGATTATCTCGTGATATATAGCCGATTGCCGAAAACTTTAAACGGAAACGATGTTCAGTACGGTGACCTTGACAACACACATTGCAAGGTCATTAAAATCGGGGAGGAGGTAGCACATAGACAAATGGATTTACAACTTTCTTTAATGATTTGGTGAACTTGTAGAAAAGTGTCTCTCCGATTTCAATGACTTTGAAATGGAGAGAAGTGATAAAGTTAAGAGTGTTTACCCTGGTGTTATCCTTGAGCTAGGGGTTAACTTAAAATTTTGGGGGATTATCTTTCAAGCTAAAAGCATTGTTTTGCACACGATACCAATAAAAGTTGTTTTTCCTTATCCTGCCTTTCCCGTTGCGTTCGCCGCTCGATCACGCCGTCGTTGACCGGGGAGAGGAATTTTTATTCGAAACGGAGCAGCGTATTTATGTCGGAGATGAAATTCTATCGAGCCGGGGGCCATTCGTCATAACGATGACTCACGAGATGTTAGGTGAACGGTGATCCGGCGATATCCTGTTTCTAACGGTGCGGGCGCGCGTGAGAGAGCGACGATTCCCTGTACCATAGAAAATTCGATATTGTTGCTGCGCCGGAGCCATTTCTTAGGTGCAACGTGCACCGATAATGGTCAACGTGTAACGTCTATCGCGCTCTCGTACGCTCCAGATAGCGCGCCCGAGCCACTCAGCCCGTAGGTACACGGAGTCTCGTCGAGTTACTCGTAAGTGGCGGATGTCATTTCAATCCACTATTCGATTACGTCGGCTCACCTTACCTAGCCGGCGGGTTTCTCGTTAACCGGTTGCACCTTGTGTTGCGACACGGTTTTCGTTGCGTTCGCTGTTCGCGTGCGCCCACCGCCGCGCCGCCGATCGAAAACCGGAACGATAGGAAATTACCTTCCTCTCCTCCGTCTACCTAACCCCCGGGTATTATTTTCCCAAAGTTCGACTCGTCGTTCTTCGACCCAGAACTTCCAGCGTCTGCAACTTCGATGAGTCGTGTTACACTGACATGAGAATCGTCCGAACCAATCTTGTTTCACTTTAATCGCGAGAGCCCACTTGCCCGTTTAATTGAGAACTACGATCGTCGAAGGTGGCCTCCTAGCTCTCTCGGACACCGGTATCGATTCACCGGCGTTAAGTGTCCTGGAATACTTCGCGTGGATTGATCACGGGCCGAGCTCACGCACAGCTGTGTCGACAGACGAGCGGTTAATTGCACGGCGTAGTCAAATATTTCCGGAGTAAGGGTGCGTTTATGTTGGCGTTCCGATGAACGATTAGAACAATCCAAGATAAGAAGTTGTGTGCATTCTCGTGTATTCTCGTTGTGTGCATATTTTTTAAATTGTGGGATAAATATTGTAATTTGTTCTGGTTTTACGGTATCGAAGGTTAGTCTGAAAATTGAGTTAATCCTTTCGATAACGTATATTGAACATTATTACTCAAAATAACAGGCTTGGGAATTATCGAAATAAATTATTTGAACAATAATCGTTATGATAATATATTATCTTATTTGGCTACGTGCCATTTGCAGTAATCATATGTTAGTTTCTTTGAACAGCCAAATCATTATTCTTAACACATTACCGACCGGTGATTATTATTGCATAATTTTGAAAAACCTATGGCATGGCTAAACACTTTTCAATGGAACCTTTAGTAGCAACAGCAATTTTTATTGTGAACTAACAAGTCACCCTCAATTACATCATCTAATAGTTTCATTTAAGATTGCAATGTAAAAGAAAGTTTCTACGCTTTAAGAAAATCCAGGCTTCCAGTAGTGTTAAAGTATTTAATTATTTGAACTGATTATTTCATATATTTATTCATATATACTACAATATATTAGAATATACTAGAATGTAGTATGATACACTTATAACATTCTAGAATATAATATACAAGAATATTGTATAATATACTAAAATATACTTACAACATTCTAGAATACAATATAATATACAAGAATATACTATATTATACTAGAATACACTATAGTATTCTAGTAAATCAAATATACAGGGTTAACTGGTGGTACGACCTAAAAAGGAGGTGATTCTACTTAAAAAAATAAATTGAAAATTAATAATAGTATTTTTCATATGAGGCTTTATTTTTGAGAATACCGAATTTGAAAATTCGATGAACACGCGTGCTATTGAATACGAATTCCACTTCCTGCATATACTGAAGCACGCAAGCCCGACGCATGTTTCAACTCAATTTTCTCGAAAACAAGACGTTAAACGAAAAACTATTATTCTTTTTTTTGCTCGATTGCACCACTCATCTGGCCGCACCCTGTGTAAAATACTCGAAGTATAGTAAAACGTCTTATAAAAATATCGCATTATAGGACTATCGGAATTGTTGCATCGTGTTACATTGAACTTTCCCAGAATACCGTGTTATAAAAGGGTCGGCTGTAAATGATCCGCGTTAATAGTCGCGTCACGGCAAGAACGAGGGTCCTCGCTCAGCCACCCCCGCCGGAAGGGTTGAACGTGTCAACGAATCGCGCGAAGTTCCCGTAATCGGGGGAAAGTGATTTTGTGCATGAGCGTTCTTTAGCCAAAGTTTTCCGGGGTAAACAAGAAAGTACGGGATCCTGTTGCGAAAGCAATGGACTTCTCGTTGCTCTCTCTCTCTCTCTCTCTCTCTGTCGCTCCCATTATACAACCGGGTTTCTCGTAGAACTCCCGTGTTCTCGATCCGAGGCTAGTGAAACCGGTGCCGCGTTTGCACCCCTCCCTGGCGCATTAGTTGCGCACGGTAACCAAAAACCCGGGATAAGTGATCTCTCGAGCACGGAACAATACGTCTGAAACCAGCGAACCGTCTTCTTATTGTATTTTATACGAGTGCCGTCAGCTGCCGGTTGTTTACATTTTTTACCGCGGAACGACTTCGGGACTCGTATTTTATCCGCATCAGCCCCGCTGACCGTTTTGCGAGGACACTGGCTGCGCCGAGTACGTTAGACCAGAGAAGATATGACTTTTTACGGCTGCAACAGCCACGGAAGGCTGGAGACACAACGACAGATGGTGCTCAACAAGTCGAGTCGGTGGTTCGTCGAGGGGATATGCCCTCGTCGGCCCCCACCCCTCTCTCTCTTCTCTCCCTCTTCTCTTTCTCTCGCCCCCGTTCGCTTTATTCTGCTCGTAACGCGTTCTCCATCTTCGTTTTTCTTCCTGCCGCGCCGCGTCTCTTCGTTGACTCGATCCATTCCGTTCCGTTCCGTTCCTCCAGATAGGTAATAACGCCACGCTCGCCGAGTGGAATTTGCCACGTTTATCGCGCAATTTCTCGCTTTTCAAATGAATCGTTTAATTAGACCGCCGCGTACGTGGCCCGCGCAATGTTTTCGCCGTTCTGGGACGCGTCTGCTGCAGCATTATGCCGACTGTCGGAAACATTAAACATAGTAACTTTGGACGGGTCTGTCAACAAGATTTTTATGGAACTGGTATCTCCAAAACTTCTATACGAAATATGCGTTTTTTTCTCGAAT
This sequence comes from Lasioglossum marginatum, assembly GCA_028455795.1. NCBI lineage: Eukaryota > Metazoa > Arthropoda > Insecta > Hymenoptera > Halictidae > Lasioglossum > Lasioglossum marginatum. Next base: position 1,746,790 of record CM052268.1, read on the forward strand.
TTTTGGAGATTTTCAATCTTTTTAAACATGTTCGCTTAATTCGAGAAATCTGAAAATATAAACGTGAATAACCACGATGAGACTAACATAATAATATAAATATTTCCTTATGTCGATCGTAGATTATTGCTAACGATATTATTATGCTTTCAGCGCACTGATTCGATCAATTGCTATTCAAAACACTATTTGCAAATTATCACAATAATTTTTTCCGACGTTTCGATCTTACTTTAGATCATTTTCAAGAAAAATAGAAAATAATAATATAGAATATATTATATAGAAATAATAATATAAGCGTGGTAGTCTGAAAACTTCAATATAAAGCCGGCAAGTTTAGGCTTCCAGATTTTTTTGTAGATCGATTGTGCAACCAAAAATTCTGAAATAATTCACTGTCGTATATGCTATTAAGTAGAATGTTCATGAATTTTTTCGTAATTTTTTGTTGAGCAGAATGGAAGACATAGAGCATAATTAGCCTTTAGTGATATATGAACGTATCTTAAACGATTTTTCGAAATCTTAAAAATTGTCTAACAAGTTCTAACAAAGTGGTGAAAAGTTTTGTTGAAAAAAGTAGTGGCAATTTTGAAATCTCCAAAAGTTTATTGAACAAATTATATTAGATGACGCACTATTGGAAATCATTTAACTTTTTCTTAGAAAGTAGTTATCCATCCTTTAACATTCTAAAGAAGATAAAAGAAGGAGATGAAAATAAAATTCACTGAGGAAAAAAAAACTGCGAGATCGCAATCTAGGGTTTATCCTGTCTCCGGATGAAGAAGAAGCACTGCAGTTACTTCTCTTGAAAGAAAAAGGAAACGCCACACTTGTTGTTTCTCTTAATATAGCATATTGTACTTTTCAAGTAGTGTTGATTTAAAATATAAATATCCTACAGCAGGATTGCAGGAAGTAGGGATTTCATGAAAATTGATTTCATCTTCTAATAATTTTAATACACATTGAAAACAGCATAAGAGGATTCTTAGATTTTTCTAATCTTTTACTGTTTTATATTTCACTTTGCTAATTTTTCATGAATGCATCAAAATCCACAGTCTAGTTATGAAACACGTAACCTAAAATATACATTATTAATCCTTTTACATTACAAAGTAGAAGTAAACAATTCAAAGTAAAATTGATTTGTAATTTATTCTTTAAGGTGAATAGTCCTCTTTCGTGTGAATTATTCACTGGTCATTGCACCATCAAAATCTGTTCCCATTGTTCCAACATTATTTAATTGATTATGAGATATATTTTATAGACATTAGCAAAGTTGTAAAAAGCATTGAAGACTTCATTGTTCCAAAACCAGTATCTTTTTGAAAGGTTAAAATACAATAGTTTCTTAATAACTCCTTAACGAAAAGGAGGACATACTTTGAAAAGAAAAAGTTGCTTGAAATAACCTCAGGAGCCCCTTTTAAGGAAGTACAATCCATCAAGTTTCCCACAGTCGTGCCATTAGTTTTAATCCGCGAATGAACTGGCAGTGAGGAAATCGCCTTAGATCGCTGCTAAATCCTCCACCGAGGAAAAAGCGAAAAAGAGGGAAAGGGAGAAGAGGGAGAGAAACAAACAAACGTTGTCTACCAAGCGGCTACGTAAATTATACCGCTCCGTCGCTCCGACAACCCGCGTTATCCCGAGGAATCCTCAATTTCAAAACGTGTGTATTCTCTATTGCAACCCTCAATTTCAACGCCTTTGGATTTCACGCATTTTCTGCCATTTTTACGAGATTTAATTAAACGCCCGCCTTTGGCGGGCCGCGGTTCTCGGGATCGTATTTGAGCTTGGCCGGCTTTTTCATTCCCGTCGGCTATTCCCCACAACTATTGTCCGGCATTACTCGTCACTTCGGTTTGCACGCCGGGAAGAATGGTCCGCGGATGCGCCGGCAAGAAGAAAGCCACGAAACTCGTCGCCCATTGGGAGATGGCTTTCCTTTGCCGGGCACATTTGCATCCAACTTTGTTACACTCTGTCGAACGACAAAGACATACACGAAGACAAGCAAGCAAGCAAGCAGTCGCAGATGGCCGAAACTTTGCCGGTAGGACAATGCCTGAGGAAGAAGGGACACGAGCACACCAGCACGAACGGTAGCTTCAGGGTTGGGGAGGGTGGTGGGAGGGAATGGTTTAATCGGCTACCTTCTCTTTACCATCGTTCCCGGAGTATCTCCCACCGCAACGCTCCTCGTTCGCCTCACCCTACATATCACCCTTTGCTCTGGTTATTCGTCGGCTGACGAACAATGCTCTGCTCTCTCCAAGCTCGATGGAAACTGAGCCATCCCTTGTCTCTCTGTTCCTCCTTCTGCTCGCACCATCACCGCCATCACTAGCAACCCCTCTACCTTTCCACCCACCCATCCTCAACGTCCCTATATACTTTTACCCTTTTCTCCTTTTCTCTTCAGGACCGGATCCAAGCAGTGTGCAATGCGTGTGTGCGGGGCCGCGAGAGAGGGAGACGTGTGTGTAGATGTTCGGGCGGGCCGGTGTACGCGAGCGCAAAACCCACAGTTTCCCCTTTCGAGCACCACTTTCCCGGCGGAGTTTTCGACGGACCAGCTGTTGTAAAGCCACGAACGGAGAACGAGTGGAAAGAGGGCTCGTGTTGCCTTATAGAATTTTCGACTGGCGATTACCGGAATCGCTTCAGAGCATTTTACACTACTCGTTAGAGAGGGCCGTACGTTCCGCCTGGGGATAGCCCACCCCCTTCATACCCTCCTCAGTCGCCCCCTCCCCCGCCCGCCCTTTCGGTATTGCGTCTCCGCTGTAACTGGAAAACTTTCGCGAACAAACGCGATTCGCCGGGCACTGCGGTTTCTCGCAATTTTCCTTCCCGTCCACGTCCCCTCCCCCGCCCCCTTTCTTTTTCCCTCGCCGTGGATGCAACCGGCCCCCGAACGAGATTGGAGAGGGTGAAACTGTACACCCCCATCGCGCTCTTTCTCCCCTCCCCCTCCTTCGCAAAGCACCGGTACGCTAATCGCACGGACGCAATATCGTCGCGACAGACCGAGTCGGAAGTCCGGCTCACCCCTGTTCGACGGGGAGGAAATAAATTTTCGACCGGCGAATTAATTAAATTTTCGTCAGGGTAATAATTAACCCTTTGCCCGTAATGAGATCGGTGTCGAGAGCCGGCCGCGAGATGCACGTGTCCCTTCAATAACTGGATTAATTTTTCGAACGTATTATGTCTCGCCGTTCGTTTTGCTTTCTCGGAAAACGAATAAGAAATTCCCTCGGCTGGTTCCACCGGGACGAGAATTAATTTCCAGCCTTCGGTTTTTCATCCCTCAAAGGGAGATTTCCATCAACCAATATTAACTTTATTCTCGAGGATTTCTCTCGCGTGATTTTCCCGTGGAGAAAACGCGGGAAAGGGTGAGAGAGGAACGAACAGAAGGAACTAAAGTTGCTTGACAAATTGTTCGCGCATTCGAACCTGCCGCCTAGCTCGTTATTTTAGGAAATTTAATTACGATAAACAATTGCCACGAGCGCCAGATTTTAGTTCCGCTCGTCGCCCGCTTCGATCGGCCAGCTTCGGGATTGTGTCGCGCAATCATTATTAATTATTACTTAATTTGCTGCGGGTATTAGCCGAGTCGCTAAATTATTGGATCAACCCGTTTTTGTTTCGTGAATATTACATTTAGCGGTGCTGTCCGAAATATTCGAACCTAGACGCGGCTCTTTGCTTATGCAGCCTCAGTTTCCGGGAAGGTGCGCAAAAAAGGTAACAGAGACACTCGAATGGAATTCTGCTTTCGGCGCCATTTTTAAGCAATTGGGGGTATTTGTGGGGAAAATAAGATCCTATTTTACTTCGAAACCAAGATATTTTAACACTAGGGTCACGGGAAATGTCAAAATAATGGGTCCTAATTTTTTCAATTTATGAATATAAAGATTGTCAAGATCTATCCATGAGGAATTATTTCCCAAATTTATTTCTTTTGGATATATATTACTAAAAAATGGCTTAAAATTTGAATACACAAATTCCTGTTACCTTTATAAACTAATGTAAGCCAAATTTTATTTTGGTGACCTAGAGAGTTTTAAATTTTGTTTAAATAATTCTGTAGATTTTGACGAGGAAATGCCGAAAATCCAAGTTTTAATGTTAGGAATTCACTGGTGCAATAGTTATGGGCATTTAAAGTTGTGCGATTTTACCAGCACGCGGTGATATCGAAACTGTACAAGATTATATAAAAAAAAAGTTAAAAATTTCTGAGATAAGAAATTTTTTTAAAGTTATATATTTACCTGCATTAAATTGTAACAAAGTCAAATACGTTGTACACATTTTGCACAAAATTTGATATGTATTATAAACATAATATCTGTTTCCCGTATAGCAAATCATTAACAATAATACAACTCTGATAAACACAGATGTGAGTAAGAGATTAGTAAGCGGAAAATAACATCAACTGTATATATTTTACTATTATTATTATATATCCTATCCAAATTATACGTATGTTGTGATCTTTCTATTGTATTTCCATATTACAACGATAATGGTGGTACTTTATACCATGTTCTGCTATTGATTAACATTAGTATTATTAATTTAAAATAATCGTTAACATTGTTACAAGTTGGAATACAAAACATGTTACATGAATACAAAAAATTCATCTACTTACAAACACACCAAAAATTAAAATCGTGGACATTAAACAGTCCAATGTGACGTTAATTTTAAAGATTGCCATATTTTTTTTAAATTTCGAATATACAATCTTTAAGAAGAAATTTACGAAATAAAAATATATTCATAATTTTTCAAGAAGAAAATTTTTAAGGTATTTTCAATGTAATATTCTGTCTAGCTCTCCGGCTCTAAATCTGAAATAAAGAAACCGAAATTGCATCCATGGAAGTGATTCTACGAATGTTGCAAAGAAAAATTTATCCTTTTTCTTAATTCTTAATTTTTTCACAATTCCTTGCTAATTAGTAAATTTCAATTTTCAAACTTAAGATATTGTAGGTTCACTGCCTTAGAAAAAGTGTACTCTTTAATTTAAGACAAGATTCATTCCAGTTGACTAATTAGTTTTTGAGATATTTGCCCTACCGTTTCGAAAAGTTTCAAGAAAAACAAGTTTTGCCCGAAGGTAAAAAGTTTATTAGCTCAGCAGCCGACACTTGAAAGCCTGCAGCTTTAGTAATCTTAAAAAATCGAAATTTCTTTGCACCTACATATTTTTTAACACTAAACCTAGTTTAGTGTTAACACGAACCTTAACACGTTAACCTTTTAACACGAACCTTAAAAATAAATGGTACATGTTCCTTTATAAAAATGACAAGATTGATTTTATTTAGACTTTGTGCAGCTCCTGTTGTAATATATGCTCCAGTAAAGATATCTATACAATCATTTCTTATGAAATTATTTTTATTACATCAATAATCGTAAAATAAAAAATTTAGAACCGGTCATTTTGACCGGTAGTTAGTGTTAAATATCAAAGCAGTGAGATTTTTTTAATTTTCTACTTCTCCAAAGATCTAGATCGGAACCTCCAGATAGGGGTCGAAAAAGTGTAATAGAAAGCAACTTTGATTTTGCCGGAGCGTTCGAAATCGGCAGTCAAAAGTGAGAAACAAGTTGATCGAACGGAAGAGTGGTTAGAGGGAGTAGAGCGGCGGATACCTGTTGGCGTTGGTAACAAGTAGGGTGAGCGTACAAGAGGGTGCTGGTCGCCAGGAAGTCCGTTCCGGTTGTTCTCCGTTTCCTGTGCAGGGTCGGGCGGGTAACGGTTGGCCTGTACTTGCCGTCTACCCGTCGTCGTACGTCTATTCGTCCGCGAGGAGGAAAGGCTTGAACGCAAATTGGAAACGTGAGGTGAAAATAGCGTCTAGAGTCGGCGGCTGGGCGTTCGGAGAAGCGGGACGTCTGGGTGCACGATGCGATGTTCCACCGAAACCGGAGTCGCTCGTTTGTTCGGGTACTTCGGTGCCCGCGGTAGTCGAGGACCGACGCGACGTCGTCTAGTCACGATCGACACTCCCCTTCCCGTTGCCGAAGAATAGCTGAACGCATTTGTTCGTCGAACAACCCGGAGGCCAACGACCCCGAACGAGCGACGATGACTGCACGGAAAATCGCGATGAAATATCGGCTCGCCACGAAAAGAGGAGGCCATGCTGGGGAAGGACGGCTCTCTTTGTGTGTCCGAATATACATATAACGATGGCCAAGGAGAGAGAAAGCGTGAAAAGGAACATCCGCGAGCCTGGATTTCAACCGCTCTCCCTCTCAATTATATTCGTTCCACCCCCTCGACTCGCCTCGTTCGGTTAATATTGTCGCTCTATCTTCCAATGCCCTTCGACACAATAGACATTGCTATGGAGCATGTGCTGCGAGAATCTACAGGCAGGGAAACAGATAGAGCATCTTATTCATTTTTAATTTTTATTTAGTACAGTACTTATGTTTAGCACTTACAGTGAGGAGCAAAAGTGAACACACATACGATATTTTTACAAAAATGTATTCTTATTTAATGTTTGCATATAGAATAAAAAGAAACAAAATACACAGTATTAAGTACAATATTTCAGCTTTCGAAAAAAATTTAAACAATCATGATATTATTATTGTTTTGATAAATACAAATTGTTTTCGTGTAATCGGTTTTGCACCACAATTCATTTCCAAATAAACATTTCATATTTTTATGCATTTAATATTACAATTTATTGTAGCCTTGTACTGTAGGCACATTTATAATTAGTTTAATTAGTTCTATTAATTTCTCCAGTTTTAAATTAGAGTTTAAATAACTCCTCTTGGAGTGAATAATAACTAGACTCCGGATCTTTTTGTAAAATAAAAATTGTTTGCATTAATTACAAGACATAGGAACTAAATAGCGGTTTACTTTTTTGTTTAGTGGTTTCATTAAGTTGTAAGAAATATGTAGATACTCGTAAACTCATTTAATCTTCCTATTGTTTATAATTACACCCACCCATTTTTGCCATAAATGCATAAAATCCGAAGTCTAAAATAACACATAATAAGAAATAAAACACAGAAAGGACATATTCTTTTTTTATAACAAAGATTTGTATGGTTTTATACAACGCTCTATAATATTTTTGTTAAACCTATTTAGTAATTTTCAAAGTAACTGTCTTCTGTTTCGACGTAGAGAACATTTCGTAAAATTTTCTGCCCCATTCCTGGTGCAACCAAACTATGGCGATGTGCTGTACATGCTTTAGCCTCCAAAACTCCTCACGCGCGTTAGTTTACTGGATTAAGATAACTTAACTTCAAACAAACGAACAAACTCAAACCGACGTCTTCCGACTTTGTAAAAAGACAACATCGCAGAACACTTGTTCAACATCCTATAAATCAACGCGTACGTCAGTTAACCTTCTCTCTGTTCACGCTGACAAAAACGGAAATAAAAAGTTGACGAATGGAAAATTGCCAAAAATTTTGTAGGAATGCTATCTGTGATATATTTCACATTGTTTAAGTATTGTATACTTAGATTTTTAAAATCAAACAGTAAAAGCATTACGAGTTAGTATTTTCTACTAATTAAAATTATTAAAGAGAGAACCAGGTTTTTTACCAATTAATGCAGAATATTTTTATTTTGCATAAAATTCCGCTGGTCCTAGAGTATTCAACTGGGAATACCCTAATTTGCGCCATGCTGTTTCTGTTTGACTACTATATCGTTTCTGACTATTCAATTGTAAACGTCAGCAAAGTTTTCATCCTCCCTCTTATCTTATCCTAAGCGCGCCTGCTTTAAAAGAAAAACAGCACGGTGCGTCCACTATTTCCAGCTTTAGTTGACACTTCCAGGATTTCACCAAGTCTGGAAAGTATCTCCCTGTAACTTAAGAGGTCCATTGTTTATAGTAGATAAAAATCACATTTTTTAAAGAGCCCTAGCAATCCGAAAAAACAATTAACACATTAACACCAATTTTTCTTAATTAAGTACAAGGAATAAAAAGGTCATGAAAATAAATCTTATAATTAAACTGCGAATTTTTAGCTTTAATATCAAGAATGCATAGGTGAGATGCAAAAGTTATTAAAACATTTCAAAAGTATTATTCCATTATTCTCGTCTTATTAAAATTATTAAGGGACAGATTACATTTTGTATTTTGCATAACGATTCGCAGTCTAGTTATAATAAATCTTGTCTATTGTATTCCTATATTATTAACCCTTATTATATATCTACTCCAGTGTTTTTCTTCTATTGGGAGTACAAATAAGTCTCCGCCGTTTTCCATCTTAAATTGGGCATTTATTGCGAAAGAACGGTACATTATGTTTCATCCAAAGTAATCAGAAAGAGCAATGCCTGGTGAATACGGCAGGTGTGGTAAAACTTCCCAATTAAGTGTTTCCAAGTAGTTTTTGACCGCAATGTGGACAATCGGCGTTCAATGTTTCTCGGCGTCAGTTCATATGGAACCCAATTTCCTTGCTTTTGAATTATTCCCAATGATTTTAAACGATGTGAAATCGCTTGTTGAGTCACTGATAATACAAGTGCAAGTTCTTCTTGCTTTTGGCACGAATCTTCATTCAATAATGCTTCCAATTCCGCGTCTTCGTACGCTTTCGGCCTTCCACTAAGTTCTTTGTCTTCGACATCAAATTCACAGTTCTTAAACTTTTGAAACCACTCACGGCAACTTCTCTCACTTAATACAGCCTTACCATATGCTTCTACAAGCAATCGATGCGCCTCAGCTGCAGATTTCTTCAAATTAAAGAAGTAAATCAGAACTTCCCGCAAATGATGTTTATTCGGCTCAAAACTCGACATTTTCGCACGAAAAAAATATACGACGCTGATACACAATCGCTAATATTTCGAGGTTATGTTATTGATAGATGACGTCTTACATCTGACACTAGCCGCCATATCTTACTGGTTGCGCTATCTGATTTCAAACGGCGGAGACTTATTTGTACATCCAATAATATGGTACCATATGTTTTTATTTAGGTAGGCGCGTATCTCATTCCGAGTCGAAGTCACCGACCTGTAACACTATCGTCTTCCAAGATCATTCAAGGTCATTCAATGCCGTTCAAAATTAATTTAGCTAGATGGAAGCACGTTCACCTAGAGAATACTTGTTACTACCATAAGATGTCTATACCTGTTAAGGAATAACAGGGTTGTGGAAGGAGTCAAAAATAACGGCACTAGCACTAGGGTTTTAGCGATATAGAGTCAATAGTATGTCCACTTTATTAAAAACTTAACTCAAACTTAGACTAGAAAACCCGACACCACTTAACACTAAGAATAAACGATAGATTACGAGATTAAGAAAAATAAGGAAAAAAGAGAGGGCACAAGAAGCGCAAGGGCCTTGATCTTTTTCGGTAGCGAGGTTTGGCTCAAGCAAAACCGGAGTTTAAAGCGTAACTGACTTTTCAGCGGTAATCGGCTGTGCCGATGATGTTCGAATGGTTGTCTCGAATCCTTATTATGATTTTGGCAACCTCGTCGCCTCTCTCTCCTCTGTCCCATATTGACTCGCGTGCCGCCACGGAGCTCGCATGATCCGAAACAATACCGAAACAGAGAAAGTTTTATTTGAAATAAATTTACTACCTTAAAACAAACATATTCATTTGTGTATTAATATTTTTTATATGTATACATGACATGTTTCATAGCTGCATTCACTTTTATCGTAAATGGAATATTTTCGACATTGAAAATATGAATAGTTACAATCAAGTTGTCAAAGCAAAAATGAGGCTCCTCCAAAGCTTAAACAAAATTATAACCTCATTTAGTGACCATTCCTTTTGAACTGTACATCATTGGGAAGCTCTGAATTTTAAAATGAATTTTAAGATATATATAAATGACTTTATTTGAGAAAATGTGGAGGTCGAAAACTTGGTTGCCAACCTAATATTACTTTACAAGGGTGCTATCCTTTTGTGCTAGACATAAAACTGTTTTGTTTCGTTCGTACTAGAACGTATTGAAGGTATATGTCTCATTTATTAAAAACACAAAATTGTATATTGTCACACATGTGCTATCTTTTTGATTGTAGTTGGAACGAAATGTGACGTCGACTCAGACTCGACATAGAACGGTAAAGGGTTAATGCAACTCTACGTAGATGGGGGTATATTGTATACGTAAGCATGGTCCAATTCCACTGTCCAACCGCTTACGTCTTAATCCCCTCTATTCCCAAACTCGCGATCTAACGAAGAGCCTCTCCACCTCTGGCCGACTCTCTTCGTTACCCTATTTCTGCTCGCGTTCCACGAGGGCGAAGAAAGAAAGGGTAAACAGGCGATTCCCCAGTGTCGTGTCCTCGGCGGCGGGGCTTTATGCGATTTAGAAAACGTCGAAAGCTCGACGGGGTCGCCTTGTATCCAGAGAGGTCGTCGGGCTCGCGGGGATTCGGTGTGGCACGTATTTTTGAAACACCTGTCGGGTTTGCCGGGAAACTATAAATCGAATTCCGTTGTCGATTTTCAGCTCGCGTCGCGTACGTGCCCTCTTCAGGCTGATTCGGGGCGGGCAGCTGCTATCCGTCGCGCATCGGCCCGGCTCGACCCGACCCCGGCCCCAGCCCGCTCTTTGCGGAACGCGAAAGCGCGTGCTGCCGTGTCAGCAACAAGGCCTCGTAGATTTCGCCGGCCCGTGTTGAACCTACTCTTGATACCAGTTGTTAACAACATTCATCGTTGTAGCTACAACGGTCCGGCGCGGCGCGCGGCGGCGGTACGCACACGGCCACGCACGTTCGTGCGTGTGTGTGTGGAGGCGCACGCGAACGGGGCCTCGACTCGTTCCGGCAACAGCCTGCTCGAATAATGGCGTTGAATTTTCCGCGCACAGCCCGCGGCACGGATATCGGAAAAATCTCGGCAACGCGGTAACGCGGCAGTTTCGATAGCGAGCGAAACGAGCCACGAGGTGTTCCGCCTCCGCCCAACCCCCGCGCCAGGAAGACGCGACGTCGAAAATGTGCGTGTCGATCGATAATCGATCCTGTCGATGCCGGTTACCGAGCAATTTTTTTCGTTTGCCCGACCAATTCGCCGATTAAAATGCGTCCCGCGGACAATGCGCGAAAGCCGAACAGAGCGGTGCCGCGGGGGCGGAGGCCGCGCTACATGGACGGCAAGATCGGATCGATGCTCGATCGAACGAGCGAAATAATCATTTCGGGTGAACGAATTACAGCGGAATCCATGAGATCGTCATCATATTTCCATTCTATGCTAGAGAATTTCCATGGCGAGCGGCATTTTGACACGCTGAAGTCCCGTCATATTTCTATCGGGGCCGTCGAGCTTGTTTGCCCCGCCGAAATAAAATGCTCGCCGCTCGACGTATTTTCGAATCACGGATCAACAAATGCGCATTTGCTCGCGTCGCGCTAATGGCTTTATTCATTGTGTCGAATTCGTACGGAGTGGGTAAACACATTCCATCAATTACAATCATTTATGATTAATTACAATTCAAATTTGAAAAAGTTTCACTTATTGGATATATTTATAGTACAGTAGAGTCGCTTTATTTTGCAAACGGCTGTGTTCTGCACGGAGAAATATCGTGTTTTTTAGAGATATGAAGGTCACGATACCTTATCGAATTCTGAGTAAAAATGTATTGACCTCCATATGTCCTCAATCTAATAGTTAACGAGATATTATCGAAATAATTTTCTTTCTTCTTTGGATAATATCTCGTTAAATATTAGATTTAAGACATATGAAGGTCAACACTTTTATATGCAGAATTTGATACTCTATCGATTTATGGTATAAAAAATAGGTCATTTCATTTAAAAAAATGAAGGTGACCTTCATATCTCTAAAAAAAATTACATAAAAACAAAAATTTTTTTGGTATCGCATGAGCCCCATTTTACCATTCAACTTTGTCCTGCAGACATTTGTCGTATCTTTAAAAACAACAAAGATATTTGAGGTACCAACGTTAGGTGACTCACCCTGTATATAATTTAATATTATGTTATGTATAACATATTTAAATAATTAAGAGAAGAAATCAATTTTCATGTAACTTTAAAAACAATTTTTATTTTGCGTAACGATCCGCGGTCTATTTATTGCACTCAAATTCAACGATTCACTTAAAATTGGAGATATTAATTTTGACGACAGTTTTCGTGATGGTCGCAATATACAGCATGGTGCATTCAGATATAGATATAGATACAGAGGTCATTCGATATCTGCGTTAATGATTTTTGTTGGAAAAGACCATGCGTACACATGAGACGCGTTTAACCTTTGTGTTGTGTTGACATAATTACATTTATATAGCCTTTGCGAAGTGGAAGAATAATTGGAGAATTTATCAATCTGTAATTGCATAACAATATACGCAAGACGAGTTATAAATAAAGAAATGCAAGGTACCTTAATTAAAGCTGTTGATGATATTGGAAAACGTTGGAAATCAAGGTTCAATGATTTCGTGGATCATTATTTTATTATAAGCAGCCTTATTCATTGTGGATTAATTGAAGAGACGTAAAAATTGTCTTTTAAATAGGATCATATATTGTTTGATGCCTCAATCTCTTGTGAACTAGGCAAATAAATGTCACGGTCTGAACCATGTGAATTAATTTATGATTTATTATACTGCAAATATATCGTGGGAGTAAATATGAATTTTAAAATAGTGTTTCATGGTATTTGTAATAGAGACAGATCCAAATAAAACGAGGATTTATTTGCTACAAATAAAGGATTTACTTTCAAATGTGTATTTTCGACTAACTGAAAATCGGAATTATTCGTATCAATTTAACATTTTGACATATGAACGGGAAAGCTGTTTCAATGCATTTTTAAAATAAAGTGTAACTTCTGTTCATTATAAAATACCCATATTTGGCTAATATTTCGTGCTTATATACTGAACCTGTTTGATTTCAGATTGAATATTTAAATATTTTCCAGAAAAATAATATGATTTTGGTGCTTCTTCATGGTATAAATATTATATTTTAATCAATCTTGGATCATTTTCAATCTCGAATATTTGCTTAGGTGAGTGTTAATTAAATTATGTTTACGTTGCTTAAATATATCTATGTTATTAAATGAACAACATACACTAGGCCGTTGAACTCGTCTTGACATAAGCATTAATATTATATACCAAAAAACATGTAGTGCCAATTAAAAAAATGACCTTCACTTTTCATGAACAAATTTCTTTTTGAACTTTGATGCAAACATTTGTTTTATCTGGCTATCGGAAGTGGGACACTCTGTATATTTATTTCACCAGAGTTTGATGTAATTTATGCATATAACTTTTATGTTGCACAAAGGTCCACAGTCTATTCATTACAAATATTCTCTGGCAATTTCAAACAAATCCGATTCAAACTATAATTCAAATTATTAGGTACAGGCTAGTTAAGTTATTAAATCGTTCAACTTGAAAAATATCGTTTTAAGAAAATTATGTTTAAGGATTTAAAAGAAGTGAATTCTGCATCTCGAAGATAGCAGATGTATAATACGCTCAGTGCGTTGCAGTGTTGCAAGTGTTTTGTCTAGTCTAAACAATATATAATCTCATAATCCCCCTTATTACATTTGCATTCTGCAACATAAACTTCTCAAGCGATCAACTTCAAGTTGCCTGAGCAGCTCTGTTCCGAGCTCTGCGACATAAAACCTTCCGTTACTTCAAGAATGTTACAGAATCTATGGTAAACTTGTACAATTATATTTTTAAAGCCCCATACATTATCAACGAAATATATTTCAGATGATTGCACAAGTTTGTGCCCGATTTGAATATGAAACGCAAGCGAATACAATTTAAAATAATATATTTAGTAATCAATTATACAGGATGAGTCTGGTATCATAACGACTTCAAATAAGTCGTATTTATTGTACGAAAAAATTTTTCATATAAATGTTGCATTGTTTGTAAGGAGACATACAGTGCTGTAATTAGTCTTTTGTTGCTTTCATTTTTTATCGTGATATGAGGGTCATCTTGCAAACATTAAACATTAGAAAAAAAATTAAAGAGGAAAAAGTTATACTGTTTTTTGCAAGCAATGTAATGGTGTCTAAAATATTGTTTTATCTGCATTATTCATTTAGAAATGAATTTTTGAATGAAGTATATATCATTTTACATCATATGAAAATGTTTAAGGGCATACAAGGTCACAAAATTGAAGGTCACCTTCATTTATAAAAGAATAATGCAGATAAAAAATCCACCATTACATTGCTTACAAAAAGCAGTATAACTGTTTCCCTTTCATTGTTTTCTAATGTTTACCATTTGCAAGAAAAACAATGGCTAGTGTTAGGGTGAACACCCTGTATAACGAAGACTCTTACTCGAAGTTTCCATTCAGGTGTCTTTCGAGACCTTACAAGCTGGTTTGAATTTCTTTTTGGCGAAAACTGCATGGTTTTTCTTTGTAGTAGATATTGAAGGGAAATATCTGAAAATAGTGAAAATTCGACACAAACTGTGACAATCATCCACTATTTCGACATAGCCTCTATCATTAATAATTGCACATCACGCATTGAGGTGCCGCTGATATTGATGTAAAGCCGGACGATGTCAGTCAGGATTATGATTAGGCCAGTAATAGTTTCCTATTATTGACCACCAAGGTCACCAGACGCGACATCCATAAACCTGTATCTTATGAGGATCATTGCAATACAAAGTTCATATACCTACCAGTCAAAGTCGGAAGAACTTATTTAATATATTACAGAAATTACTTTCTTAGTCATTTTATACACTGTACAACCTAATCAAATTATTTCGTAAAAGATTACAATAATAATTAATTTTCCAGTTTGATAAAATTATAGCGTCAGGTTAATAGGGGTTTAACAGCATATAATGGGTCTATTCTTTTTACAAGATGTCTAATAGTGTAATAACGAATTATTAAAATTTGCGAATTAGATTGTTAAAATTGTTTAAAATAATTTATTTTGATACAAATTTTGCTTCGTTGTAGGCCATTTCAGACCCCAGCTTCAGATTTTTGAAAAGAATTTTTATATGAATAAATCTGTTTGTTTACTTTTTATCCTTTTATTCTTTATCCCAAATTTATTAAAAACGAGGCTATTTATGAAGTTCATTTGTCGGGGTCTAAGAAACCCTACCTTACTATTTATGTATTATTAGCTTACCTTGCGAGGGTTAAGAATCACCTTAAAATGTTTGCTATGCACTTCTGAACATCACCTCAAAGAAGGTGAGTGTATTGTTCCGGGGTACTCAAATTAAAATATGTCACAAATTACTCCTGCTTCAAAGGGCTTGGAATAAATAATATATTTAAGAGTATATGATTTTATTCAGAAAACATGGTTGACCCTCACACGTCCTCTACGTAAAAGCTCACATTAAATCACGTGCTCTATGAAATCGTTCAACCTGTACCTGTACTCACAGAATTTCTCGTCATTATCAAAAGTTTCGCACAATTACTAGGGTACTAATTTCAGCGAGACACCCTACATAAAAACTTGCATCACACAAAGAAGGGAAAGTTAAGCATCCCCTACAGGGTCATATCGACTCGAGTTCAGCAGGAGGGTTAACTCTATAAAAATAAACACAGTTTATAATTACTGGGCGAAATATAAATACTTCAACTTGCCGGAGTAGAATATTATTTATAAAAAGATTTCGCATGCATCTGACAGATTAGCCGCGACCTCTGCGAGGTTATACACCCCGGGCGCAATCTCTGTCCGAATCTAGTTTCGATAAAAATGATTTCTACTCCGAACTGGCTGGTTCTGGTCCGGCTATAAATTTCGTCGTGCCTTGGAATCACGCGAGGTTTAACGGAGAAGGTCGTAGATGTCGATAGGATCGCGCAGGGGTTCCTTCGAGCCCTCAATTTCCCTTCGAAATCGTTCCGCGTGAAATTTCGCGGTGTAATTCGCCGTCTGGAACGCCACCGGAACGAAGTAACAGGTAGGGGTACACTCCTGGACAAAATGATAGCATGCGTGTGCTGTCTTTAATTTCTCCGGGACCGCACGGAATTTCCGAATGAAACGCACGGTAAAGCCGAACCTCATTTATGCTTGGTCGTTGCATGACCTCCAGAATATCTTCTTTAATTTTTACAAAGTAAAATAGTTTTTCCAATTAAATACCATTTAAATGGTATCTATTGACTGTTTTTTATTAGTACTTTTCAAGGTCATCGTGACATGACCGCCAAATGACCTTGAACTCCATGCTCGTATCATTCTGCTTCGAAAGACACTTTCTACAGATTTGCAAGTGTTACAATTTCTAACAAAGCCTGTATGCTCCTAACAAACAAAATTTAAGTTTGACCTTCATCTTCGGAGTTTATGGTCATCTGAAGGTCATATATATAGGTCATATCATACACAGTAATATCGCTAACATAAAGAAAATATCTCAGAAAATGTTTGAGAAGAAATATCGTGGAAAATATTTACAAAAGCCTAACCCAACCCAGTTAAAATGCAACATTGTGACCATGTCTTCCAAAATTCAAACAACAATCACAATACCCGCTCTATATTATCAGCATTGACGCGTGTCCGTGCTGCCATCTAGCGGTTCTGCTCGGTAAGCGACGCGCGATCGTCACTACAAACCAATATGGCGGCGCTCTTACCTGTCAAAAACATTGCAGATTGCTCAACTTTAAACAACCATAACTCCTGAACCATTGATCCTACAGGATCGAAACTTCGATCTGCAGGTTCCCCGGGTACAAATCTACTGGATTACATACCAAGTATATAATAATTTATAGAAGAAAGGCAAAAATATTGTGTCCGGTAAAGTAAAGAGCAGCCCATATTTGAATGTATTTTTTACACGATATTTTACACAATATTTCAACACGAAAATATATGTTATCTCTGCGAGATAATGATCGCTTGATACTATTCTAATTACAGAGAAAAAATTTGTTTGTCAAAAATAAAGAAGGGGTCACACTTAAATCAGACACCTTGCATACCGACATAGTTAGAAATGATTCGAGATAGCACGCACGTGTGCCATCATTTTGTCTAGAAGTGTGTGGTTATACGACTGTGTGGTTATCGGTGCCGAAAGCGTCAAATCCGTTGTCGTTGCCTCCCCCCCTCGCATGGTTATTTCCCTATTTTTCCCCTATTATTTCCCCCATCGTCCATTCGCCCTCGGAGAGCGTAAACCCAGATTACGTTCGCGCGCATACGATCTGTCCCGATCGCATCAGAATTAATTTCCTTCCAGCAAAATCAAATGACGTTCAATTTCCAGCGTGGCTGCAAATAATTGAGAAACCGAGTCGTCGATTATCAACGAATCACCCCCACGCCCACCCCCCTCGACGAGTGATACTCTACCCTACTCCCCCCACTCTACCAGAGGCGTTTAAAATTACTACTTTGATCTACATGAATATAATTCATCACGTGATCAGCCGAGTTTGATTTATGGTGGGGTCAATGTAGGGGGAACGCCATTTGCATTAGGTGCCACGAACAACTTTGTTTTCGTATTAATTAGAACAATTTATTCTTTTTGTAATGGTACGTGCATATACTTTGAAAAACAAAAACAGTTTTAAATTTGGTTATATAAAAGTTAATCAAAAAATAAAAAATTATAAAATGGTAAAATGGCGTCTGTCTCACATCGTGGGGATTATCATCGTATGGGATGTCTCTCCTCATTTTGTGGAAGAGACGTCACGTGTGCAAAAATTCATCAGAAATGCATAAACTTAAAAATGATGTATTTATTAACTAATAATGATGCATTTATCATCCCACTGATTCATCATGTGGATTCATCAACTGTTCAATGAACTGCAACAATTAATTGTAAATAATAGTGAATGCATAATTAACTATGTATGATATTGTATAATTGTTATTTATTTTATTGACAAACCAATTGATATACTAAAATGGAAATTATTTACGACTGGATTTAATACTTTATTAACATTCATAAGATAGATATTCATAAGATACATTCATAAATAACTATCTATTGTCAATGTTTAAAAATTATAGTTAAGTACCTTTTGTTTTCATGGTTAGGTCTATAGGAATTAAAAATGGAAAGACATTCTTTCAGGCCTGCCACCCTGTATAAATTCTAATAACTACAGACCACTACTTCGCAAGACAAAAAATCCGAGAAAAGTGGTGTTTTTAAATAAATAAATTTCTGACAAGTTGCTAGATCAAACTCAGTATTGCAAAGATAAGTCATTTCATTCCTCTCTCTGCTATGAATAGTTCCCGAGATAAACGACCGGATAAGTCCCGCAACCCTACCATAGAGGGTTATTAGCACCCCTAAAAATATGTTGGCGAGAATATACATTTCATCAAACTAAGATAAAATCGTAGGGCGCTAGGTAACACGGTCCTAACAAATGTTTTCGTTTTCATTCATAATTTGAGCAAGTGGTACAGAGTAGGGTAGCTCGATCAAGTCGGCACAGTCTTTGATCACTAGCACAATATTGTCAGGGGAAAAGAATGAGTCCCATACAGGGGAGCATTTGCGTGTCGGCCGTATATTGCCCATACGTTCACTATTAATGCGTTAGCTGCCATATACGTGTACCGTCAACAGTACGCGACGTTTGTCTATGCCAGAGCATCTCTAACACTCTAAGCAGATTGTCAAACGATCTATTTGATAGCGGTCGGGATACGAGTCCCATCAGTGGAATGATGCGCTTCACCAGTGACAGTTCATGCATTAATTCTTAATTTTATCTTGCAGTTGGTCGGGCCGGTTTTACATAGCACCATTACAGTGACCTACTCCGGATGGAACTAAATAGGACAACCCTTGTTGGCTTAGAGATGCTTCCATCGGGGATTCACAGCATAGAATGCCCGCCACGTGGCGGTCATGACCTCTTCTTGCCGGAGCTATTCAGGTCATCGACAAATTCCTTCGTGCGATTTTTTGCTTCGGCCATTGTAAACATTCCTTACGAACCCCTATGGATTCCCTATTGTGCAGCGGCCTCGTGCACCCGCCGACAGTGGATTCCTAAGACAATACCTTTCCCGCTGCTATTCTATCACCGATTTGTATACGGGACGAGCTTGTACAAAGCGTTAGAACCTCCTCTCTGAGGAACCATCGATTTGACCCCTTAAACTACTATTTTGAAAGTGGCCTAAGTCCATTTTCGAGATAAATCAAGCCAGCAATTTTAATATTTACATTTCTACGTTATGTTTTCATTCTGAAGCAAATTGTAACTAATATATTTAAAATCACAAAGATTTTGTAAAAAGGAAATTAACTGATTAATAGAATGATACAAATTTTTATTTTGAAAGTCCGTTTGTAACATTTACCACTTAAAGTTAGCTATTATAAAAAACATTTTGCGGTTAAGTATATTGTCGCGGAGCCACGAGAAGCAATGTGACAGGCGACAGTGCTGCCGCCTATCGTGGCTGTCGATATGCAGCCGAATAATGACAATTACGTCGCGTATAGGACTTTTGAGCCAAATAGCACCCTAGATCGATCTTTCATCTAGCGATTTTTACTACTAAGGAATCCTGTTTTTGCATTATTAAGATAGGTGAAATCCCGGACCCTTGCAATCCTCGCGTACGTATACGTGGTCTAGCGGTGTGTGCACTCACACATAGTCACGCGCGACTGTCATTTCGTCAAGGTCACCCAAAGAGACGCTACTCTTAAAGAAAAGTAATTTACTGTTTGTCCTCCAAAATTATTATAATGTTATCAAGAAGTGCCTGAAAGGTAATAATTTTATTTTAAATGAAATGAAACAAGAGGATTTCATATCAACAAGATTTTTGGAGGATGCAATTTTTAAAAGGGTAAAGAATTCTAACGGAGAAACAATAAATTGGTTAAAAATATGCTGGATGCGTTTTTTGAGAAATGAACCATATAAAATTTTCTATAAGATATCAATGGATGGGAATGCAGAGTTTAAAATACTGTGAAAATTCGATGACTTTTTTCTTTTTGGTTATAACAGTTATGGTCCCTGGGGACAAGTCATTTTTTTATCAAATGAACTGCTAAATCGGCCGGCCGAACCACCGTGCGGAGGTTCGAGAGGTTGTTGCTTCTTTTTCGCTAATGGGCGGCGTGTATCATGTAAGAATCGCGGTGTCGGTCGCGTTCGACCGTTTCCTCGGGCGAGTTCGGGGCACATGCACGCGGGCGCGCGGCCGCGATTAGTTCGCACGATAATTCGCAACGAGGCGCGTATAACCGAGTTTGTCCGGGTGGATCGCGTGGTCGCCGGTCATCGTATCTCTGCCCTTCTTCCCCCGCCAACGTGGCGATGTCCGGCCGGCCAGCATCGCCGGTCACCGGTCACCGGTCGCAACAACTATGGTTCTGCGCGTAGGCGTCGGCGTTGGAGGGTCCGCATTAGCCCATTATCTTAATCTAGCAGCGCGTGGGACAAATAACAGGGTAGCCTCGGTATACCTCGGGCGACCCTACGCCGCCAACATGGCGTGCCCCACCGCGATCTACTCAATCCCCCCTCAGCTCTATATTACAGCTACCGGAAAGTCATATTTTTTTTCAGTACGAAAGCAACATTTTTTTTCCGGGCCGCTGGGTACGCTGGTTATCTAATTGATTACTGGATCGTTGTCGCGATTGAGCGCACGCGCTAAACCCCCTCCCCCGTCGATACACAACACGTCGCGCCTGCCACCGCACGAACGCAACACGGATACCGTCGATTCGATCTCTCGAGGAAATACTGCTCGATAAGTAGCCTACCCAGGGGCTCCGGAGGCGGGCTTTTCCAGGAAGCGGCTACTTGCGCGCCGTGCGATCACACTCGCGCTCCCCCTCCACTTGACGCTGATCCGTTTGCTGCTCCGGCTACATATTGCTATGGCTACATATATTGGCTGGGTTACTAAATGTTCTCGCTTTAACCCACACTCCTGGATAAAGTGATGGTACGTGTAAGCTACAGTCAGTGTAAAAAGTATTCGTACAGTCTTTAAAGAGGATTAACCATTTTATAATTCGACCAAACGGCTTGAGTTTGTTTTAGATGTTAGAAGGATTAATTTATTAGATAGTAAATAATTTTTCATTTACCCGCACACCCCTAATAAATTGTGATTTCGTATTTCATCATTAGACTGCGGATCTTTATGCATTTATGACTTTTAAAAATTTTCCAAAAATGCTGGAATATAAGATTTAACATACATATTTATTAGACTCTGTTCAGAATCTTCATCACGAGTCTGACACGATATTGTAGGGCAAGAGATTAACTCGAAAGTTAAACATTTCTTCCGACCTAGATTATTTCCATTCTCTATGGTTTTCTAATGAAATGCCAACCGCCTCCCTTCGACTTTGATGAAACTTCACAGGTTCGGCCAAAAATAAGGGACACGTATTTTCTTTATCGGAAATTCAGATTTATGGAGTGAAACAGCCCCCCCCCCCCTGGAAATTGGCACTCAAGAAGTTATCTCAGAAACTATTAAACTATAGTTTGAGTGACAACGTTGTTAGCTGTGATTTTTCGCACGTAACAACATGACATGAGATTAGCTACCCCTTTTTTGTATACTGTTATATTTTCAAATTATCTTTGTCCTGATATTAAGAGGGTGGAATATAAGACCAGTTTACTCCCTTCTTCCTTTTATACTTTATATTTTCATATTTTTATATTTTATATTTTTATATTATGGTATAAAATATAATACTTTTATATTTTCTAGATATTATCTTCGTTTTGATATTGAAAGGGTAGAACATAGGATCAGCTACTTTCTACTTTCACACTTTTATATTTTCATATTTTTTGTATTTCATTAAAAGCGTGGAATATAGGATGAGATTAGCTGCTTTCTTTTTGTTATACTTTTATATTTTCTAGAAATTATTTTTGTCCTGATTAAAAGGGTGAAATAGAAGATCAGCTACTTCCTCCTTTTATACTTTTATATTTCCATATTTTATATTCATTAAAAGGATGGAATATAAGATAAGATTTTCTACTTCCTTTTTTTACACTTTTGACTTTCTAGAAATTACTGTATATTCTACCTTTTGACGATGAAATCAACAAATTATGTACATTTGGTGACGTACACGACGCCGTCAATAATTTCGAATATTTTTGAGGAAAACGATTTTGTGAGCATTTAATTCATTATTTTAATGTTTATAGATAAGATCCACCCTAGTGCACATGCTATAAATGAGCCATTTATTTTGAAAGTGGCCTAAATCCATTTTCGAGAAAAATCAAGCTAACAATTTTAATATTTACATTTCTACGTTATCTTTTTATTCTGAAGGAAATTGTAACTAATATATTTAAAATCACAAAGATTTTGAAAAAAGATCATTAAAGAAAAATAATCTACTGTTTGTCCCCCAAGATTATTATAATGTTATCAAGAAGTACCGGGAAGGTAATAATTTTATTTTAAATGAAATGAAACAAGAGGATTTCATATCAACAAGATTTTTGGAGGATGCAATTTTTAAAAGGTTGAAGAATTCTAACGGAGAAACAATAAATTGGTTAAAAATATGCTGGATGCGTTTTTTGAGAAATGAACCATATAAAATTTTCTATAAGATATCAATGGATGGGAATGCAGAGTTTAAAATATTACCACGTCGGGGTAGACCAAGAAAATTCGAAAATATTGTAATGACACCACTTTATAAAAATATAAAACAAATTGCAACAGCGAAATATAAGGATATAATGGACTTACTACGATATATACCACCGGAGCACCATGACTTCTTCAAATTCCTCCCGTATGCATAAAATGTAAATGAGGAGTAAATTTGTTATGTAATTTATTACAAAATGGAATTGCATAAATGGTGTTTTTCAAGTTTTGTAATGAAATATAAATTGGATATTGTTTTTTCAATTTGAAGCATTTTAAATTATATCGAATTGATTTGGGCTGTTCCAAATTTTATGACAAATCTAGTTGTTAATTTTGAAAGTGGCTTAAGTCCATTATTGGTAAGAAGACACATATTATTCACTTAATAATTGCTATTATTTTATTAGGAATTGTAAATTTAACTCTCTTAGATACACTAAAGGAGTGTGATACATTGGTATCCTATACGTATATTTTCAATCTCATTGAAACGCAAACTCTTAAATATCTCATTTTAAACTTAAATGGACTTAGGCCAGTTTCAAAATAAACGGCTCAAAGGCATGAAGATCCGCAGTCTACTTGCAACAATTACGACGTCTGGACGAAAGCAATCATTTGGCGAACTTTTCATCTCCACCTGGTATGTTTTGCACACGAACAGTATTTTCGTTGTTACGTCGGTATCGGTCAGTCGGAAATACGGGACTCGTGACTGTGGAGTCACGTGCGTCAGCAGTCACGAGGGATCCAACCATCTGGGGTCGCAGAGATGAGGCAACAGAAGAAGGTGGACAAAGGTCATTGCGAGGGAGAAAGGGTTGGAGGGGACTGCGTGTACGTGCGCCGTAATATACGTCGCCCCATGGTCTCGACCCTTCCCCTCGTATATAATCGCCTGCTGCCCATTCCGTGCGCGGAATTGTTTACCCGTGCTCCGTTCCGGGACCCGCCGCACCCGCACCGCACCAGCGCCGTGTCGCTGACTTTCGATCGGCCCTCGTTACCCGCGACATCCACGCGTCGTGCTTTATGCGACGAGGAGCTAAGTGGCGGCCAGCTTGATTAGAGGTTCAATCGCGATTGCTCTTTTCTTTTCTCTACCGACTCCTCTGATCGCTCGTGCCCCGTCGAGACTAATCGATCGCGCGATGCTGTTCCAAAATTAGCTGTAATGTTGCGTAACACGAACAGGATATGATTTGATGGAAACCATTTTTTTTCTTAATTTCTGTTGTCCTCTAGGTGATTGCAATTTTTGTAGACGAATTTCAAGAAAGTGGAATCAAATACAATCTTATTTTTAGTGGTACTAGTCTCCACAGGTCTGGAATAATTAAAAATCGGGCTGCTCTTTACTTTACCGGACTCAAAATTTGTGCCTTCTTGCTATAAATTATTATGTATTTGGTATGTAATCCAATAGATTTGTACCCGGGGACCCTGCAGATCGAAGTTCCGATCCTGTAGAATCAATGGTTCAGGAGTTATGCTTGCTTAAAGTTGAGCATTTTTCAGTGTTTTTGACACGTAAGGGCGCCGCCATATTGGTTTGTAGTGACAATCGCGCGCCGCTTACTGAACATAACCGCTAGATGGCAGCACGTTTCATTCGTGCCCGTTTTCTACTATAAGGGAGGAATCAACCCTCTTATCCGAACCAACACCTCCACATAAGTGCTTATAAATCGCAAACGACAGAAGGTATCGAAAGGTGGTTGAAGCAAAAGTTATATCGCATCTCTAGGCCCATAAATCTGTGTGAACAATTTCTAAAAAAAAGTATTTTCAAAATTTTTATTTTTGAAAACATGATTTTTTCGAAAAATTTATCGGACAGATTTATGGGCCTAACGATACAATATTACTTTTACTTGAACCGTTTTTTGATATCTTTTGTCATTGTTACGAAGTTATAATTAGACTTTATGCAAAATAAAAATTTCTTTCCAACTTTGACAATTTTAACACTAAACCTACCGACCGTCAAAAGTGACTGATGTGTATAGTATTATTAAAATAACAAGATTAAATTTATTTATATTTTGTGCGATCTTTACTATAATATATACTGGACTCAAAAAATATATTCAATAAATTCCCATGAAAACACCTTTACAATTTCAATAATTGTCAAATAAAAAATGTAAAATGGGTCATTTGATCCGTCGTGGTAGGTTTAGTGTTAATAGATTGATAATAACATGTGGACGTTCTTAAATTGCTTGAATGTTTTTACTGTTTCAAATTACATCCATCCATTTTTGTCATAAATGCATAAAATCCACAGTCTAGTCACAACAGTCTAAAACAGTCGTTCTCTATGAAATTATGATGTTTCAGATCTGTACTCTTGTAGCAGACAAACAATATGATTGACGTGCTTCGGTCATTGCCACTCTACACTCCTGTCTCACATGCATTCACTCACATACATTTTCACAGTAATTGCTACAATGCTTCTCTACAATATTAATTCTGTGCCGTCTGTGACCAAGTAGGTGACTGGAAATACCTTAATTTTGTAGGGCACTTAACTGAACATTTCCAATATTCACCAAAATCAGAAAAACATTATTTGTATACATTCAGTAACAAAATTGTACATAAATATACCCAAGTGCGTAATATAAAAGCAAGAGCTTCGACCATTTTATGGAAATTTTCTCGTTTAATATGAAAATATATTAGTTTATAAACAATACATGAAAATGTAGGTGGAATACAATTTTATGAATATATGCAAGTAATTACCCTTAATATACTGCTGCTGATGAGCAATTAAAAAGCACCATAATTTTTTCAAAATATATAAATTAACATCTATACTCCGAAATATTTTTTTAAGTTCTTTATAACATTCTTGAAGTACTAAAAATTAGATAGTATACCATGTGGTGCGATTTTATGCTAAAATAATTATACGTACATTTATTTTAAAAAAGTACAAATAATTCTTCCAATATTTGGCCATCAAATGCAATGCTAGAACAAGACTCTAGAAAAGAATAAAGCAAGACTCGGAAAGAATAATAGTTCAGTTAATAATAGTTTTTAGAGTAATAGCAACTAAATTATGAACGCTCCCAGACACTTTAAGTTTAAATCGCGGACAAACGAATTTAATTAATCACCAATAAATTAATTTTCCTCGCTTTTATTTTCAAACCGGAAATTGTATTTTTACTTTAAGTACACTCCTCACGACCCTGTTTTTAATACTTAAATTGCAAGTTATTTTTACTAGGTTTTAACCCAGAAATGACACCGGCGCACAGTGGTCTGGATTGGAAAATCGTGACCCATTTGGTTATAACTTTTGAACCAGTAGAGATATTGCAATGAAATTTTCACTAAAAATATTTAAAATATAGTCATTTTTAACTATGGGTAACTAAATATTTTTTGCATTTGTTAAACAATAATTTTTTATTAATTTTCATCGATATTTCTGAATTAAAAAGAAATTTTTTTAATATATTCTTACAAACTATTTTTTACTTTCTAAGTATGTATTTTTTATATTTATGTTTCATACATGTAACGTGTTTTGCGGAATACTTAAAATATAAATTCGAGAAATTTTGTTGCAATCAACACATACTAAAATTACCGAAGTGGTAAAAACGCATCACAAGCGTGTCAAAGATATTTTTTATAACAATGTATAATAATTACAATTTTTTTATTGGAAAATCGTGAACCATGTTCGTGTAACTTTTAAATCTTAAAAGATATAGGCATGAAACCTGAAATGGATAATGTGGAAATGTCAGGCTATGGATAGATTGAAGAAAAATTATATCATTAATGTTATTGTTAATGTTGTAATTATAACCTAATATAACTGTAAACAAACAAAATGATACAAAAACTTAACAAGAACTTTTTTGAACGTCCAGAACGTAAAAATGCTGTGAATATCTCGCTATGAAGGCTCGAATGATTCTGAGACGTCTAAATGCGAACAGAGAGTCGAAACTGCTTATCTGTAACCTAAACAGTTTCCTAACGAGCTGAAGGCACTTGTTCCTGGTTCGTTCGTTTCGTTCCTGGCGGAGTTTTATCCATCCCGCGCGCGGGATCGATGTAGCGTCGATGCATTCAAACAATAATAATGTATACTCGCGGGAAAACGGGGGAAAAAATTTTTGTGGAATGTTGTAGAGGGAGCAATGCCGAAAATTTTCCGATACGATAGAAGGCTGAACTCCGCTGAACTTGAAAGATATCCACTATCAATTAAAGACAATCATAAGAATTTTTCATCATTTTTCCAGCTCCACTTTATTAATCTATTCTATACAGTAATTATTAATTTAGGGTTGATGATTTTTCACCCTTCGAAGAATGCTTTTTATCGAGAAATAAACATCGAATCAAAATATTAAATGGAATCGTCAAGGTTCCAAGACTTTGAGATTCGTTTCCTCTAAAACTTTTTATTCAATTTCATTAATATTTTATTTTTGAGATATGTGAACATTTAGAAACAAGAACCCGTCAAGTAGAAGTCGATAAGTTGATTTTTGGCCACATGGATCACGATTTTCCAATCCGGACCACTGTACGGCGCGGCATTAGCAGAGCTGGGTAAAATAGTATTTTAAATACTAAACAGTAAATAATCCTATCTATTTTAAAGTATGCGTAGTACTTTGAAAATAAAATACTGTATTTGAAGAATATTAAGAATATTTGGATTTCATCTTGAGATATTTTATCTTAAATCTATTGCTGTAAAGAATGGTTCATATTCAATCCATTTATAAATGTGAATTGTTTCCTAATGGCAAGATACCTTGTATGTTTATATTGTTCATCAACAAACCATAGTAGGCAACTTAAAACTTAAATTGCAAGTTATTTATACTAGGAACTAATAAAGAAATGGACACAGATAAGAAACACTTTTCTAAAATACTTTTTGAAAGTTTGCTAAAGAATTCAACTGTACTTAAATTAATTTAACCCATACAAATAACGACAGTAATTTAGCCAGCAATTAAGCGGTGAAATAGTCGATTCCGAGTGAAAACTGTCCATTAAACCTGTGCAGTCGGACGACTTTAATTCTCGCGTGCGCATTAAAATAATTGCGAGTTCGAACAGACTGTCTTCCGTTTGCAACCAGTGATACACGCCACCCCGCTAAGTATACTATCACCGGGCGTAACTGGCACGGTTAAAACAATACTCGTGATGAATGTACGCTTCACGCAGCCCCTTGCGCGCAATTAATTATTCGCGACTATAGTGATTAATCGTGATAATTTTAGCGAGCACGGGGGCTGAAACAGCAACAACGGCGGACAGAGTTACATACCTCGAAACCGTATTTAATAACATGCTGCTCCGCGCGCGGGCCGCGCTCAAAAGAAATCTCTGAATCCCTTCAGCACCTGTTGTCTACTACTCTTGCATTCCGCGTCAGCCCTTTCCATCCGTTCGCCCGCGATCGCAATCTTCCTTATCGTTCGCGGCACGGTGCCGGAAATGGATGCTGGTCGATATCCCTATCAGTATGTACCATCCCCTCTCCACCTCCCCCATCCCCATCTCTTACGATAATTTAATCCCGTGCGGGGCTAATTGAAGCGGGATGCCCGTCACTGATAAATAAGGTGTGACATGATGAACTAGTGACAAGCCACCGGGCTTCTCTCTGACAAAGGACGCTCACTTTACCAACGGAAAGACTGTCCTAGTCCCAGAATCCTCTCGCTCGATATCTAGATGGATCGCCATCTGGACCTTCCATATGTTGTCGGTGAAATCGGTGGTCCACCTAAAACCAGTGAGCTGTGCCAGTGATCAACAGCGGTCCACAACGATCGGTTTCTATCTCCTGGGATTTCTGGGAATCAGCTCGCAGAGTGGTTTTCAGGATCTTTGTTTCCCCGACCTACATACATCACGCGAGTCTAATAGAATAATCTCCTATCGCGGTTGTAGGTCGCAACGCAAACGTTATACACCTCGATTACGATGGCTGCCGGAGGTGCCCAGATCATCGGCACCTCGAGTGACTTCAGACAGTGTCCAACCGTCATCAAATGGGGGTCTACGCATCACCTGTGAGTTTATTTTTTATCTATACATCTATTTCCTCTATTTCCTCTATGGTATTAGTAATACATATTTAATTGGCATGTTGGTTTGTTCGTCTTCCTGGTCTTTCTTATATTCCTTTTTAAATTTTAGGGCTGTGCGGGTACCCGAAAATACGGGCTGGATTCGGACCGCCAACTTTTTTGGGTTTCGGCGAGATCCCGGAAGTTTGTCCGGCACATAATGTTCGGGTACCCGTCATTTCGGGACCTGACACTTAATTTGGGACCCGACACCTAATTTGGGACCCGACACTTAATTTGGGACCCGGTACTTAATTTGGAATCCGACACTTAATTTGGGACACAATACTTAATTTGGGACCCGACACTTGATTCGGTACCTGATTTAAAATTCGGGAGCCGGTATTGCAATGGGAGCATAATTTTTCACCTTAAATTTTTAAGTTCCGAATTTTAAATCGGGTCCCGAATTATATTTTGAGATCCCGTCAAACTCGACCCGATCCGATCCGATCTGACCCGGCCCGAGACTCGGGTACCCGCACACCTCTAATAAATTGTGATTTCGTATTTCATCAGTAGACAGCAGATTTGATGCATTTATGAGAAAAATCAGTAGGTTTTAAAACAGTGAAAACATTAGAAGATTTTCAAAATATTGTTATATCATTTTCAACCTATTGAACATATTAACAAAGAAAATAATTTTCTATATCGCTTCAGTTTGTTGCAATTCAGGTAGAACATTTTTATTTTGCATAAAGATCCGCTGTCTATTCATCAATGTTCATGGATTCTTTAAATTCGTCCCCATGTAAACAAACTGGAGTCATTTATTTATTGCAATACACGACTAATATGACTATTATATGCGTTTTCAAACACTATTTGACGTCTACGTATCATACGCAAACATATTTTTTTATTTATTATTGATACAGCCTACGTCACGTGCTCTACCGATGTGGTTCTAAATACAAAATTTTATATTAAATTTAAGACTGAAAAATATACAGGTGTCAATGGTAAAAGTGGCAAGAAGGTGAATCTACGTGAATAATAAGTCAATCAAGAATCCTAAAATGTATACACCTCAATCGATTCCACTAATGTTACACTTCTATTATTAACAGCTTGCATCATCCAATAGACGAAAACACGAACATAATTACTCGTAATAGACACGCAAATCACTTGCAACGCTCGTACGTCACACCTGTTGTACTTGTTAACGCGTTCACAATTCGGGAATCTGAGCTCGAATATAGTGAAAGATAATAGCCTCTTAAAGTGTTAGGTGTACTAATTCTACTTTGGGTGTTACTAGCTATTATTAATTTAGTTGTAGATAATGCGATAATATAGTAAAATAAGACTGGACTGGTTGGTTTCATATAATTTCATTCAGAGGAAATAATAATGCACATATAAGTTCAAACACAGTACTTATTAACATATTCATATATTTTATTGTTTACTGTATTCAAACCGTTCATGTACTTTATATGCTACATAAATCTAACCCAGACCTTATTTAATTTAAAGCAATAAATAAATGATAATAACATTACTATCTCGATTACAAGAAAATGGAATGTGAGCTGTATATCAAACTCATCGCAGTTGACCTTCAATGACCTTGAGTCGTAGGTCACTGTACGCGTCTTAAAACGCCCTATTAGATAGTGCATGTAGAAATATATCATTCTATTTTAAAAAAAAACGGAATTGACCTTCATATGTCCTCTATGCGTTCACCTGGAAAAAAGCTATTAACATGAGATTATGCCACCCATAAACCAAGCAAGTTTCGTCCGATACATTTTTACTATCACTAACAGCAACCGAGTTATTCAGGTGGCATGTTCTACACGCATCATCTCGTATATGCATCATTATTTCCTCTCTATGTAACGTGATAACTATGTTGGGTGAAATATAAAGCAGTAAAGGATTAGAAAAATTTAAGAACATGGTAATATTGTTTTTAATGTAACAAAGTCATTAGGAGATAAAATCAATTTTTGTTTTACTTCTGCTTTCCACAATCAATGCTGAACATTTTTATTTTGCATATAGATCCGCAGTCTAATGATGACACGTGAGCTCAATGTATCGGTATCTTCAATCCTCATAGTCATTCTACAGGTTGTGGATGAGGGTGCGCGAGAACCCGAAAATGTCGGATACCTCACAATCAGGACGGGTCGGCAAGACATCAGGTTCTCGAACATTTCTGGACCCTCGAATATACCGGGAGATACAAGAATCTCCAGGAACCCGTCCTTCGTCCTCCGAAGGTCCCAAAGCAAACTCGCATTACTTGCTAACCCAATATGACCCTATCACAATCAAGTGTCCCATTCAATCACCATCAAACATCGCGCCCATTTTCACTTATCCTCTGGATATTAATTCATCAACTTGTGTTTGGCCATCAGAGTGAAGGCACCGCAGCGAAGCACGCGATCCCTAGCCGCGCGGCAACATTATCCTTCCAGAGATCCTGCGAGGTAGCGGGTACGAGGCAAGACGGTGTATCCGCTGAAGTCGTGGAGCGATTGCAGCCCACGGGGCAGGCTCACAGGGCAAACCCATGGGGCTATCCCACGGGGTAGCCGACGTTACGCGTCATTTTCCAAAAGGGCAGCTATCGGTCACCGTCGGCGGAGTTGCGGTTAATCCAGTCCGTTGGTCGCGGTCGTGGTCGTGGTCTCGATGCTGGTCGTAGTTGGAGACGTGCTCGCGGCCGATTGTAGCAGGCTATCCCGCGAGCAGCGAAGAGAATAGAATAGAAACGAAGAGAAGAGAAGAGAAGAGAAGAGAGGTGAGTAGAAGGGAATAGAAGAGAGGATAGGAGAAGTGACGAAGGAGGACCAGGAAGCATATCGGAGGAGGCAGGAGGAGGAAGAGCAGAGGAGCGGGTAAGCGCAAGCGCCCGTCCGATCGATGCCCGTCTCCCGCTCGTATAAAGCGCTCGTCCTCGGGGGGCGCGCGACAGTTTGCGTTCCGCATTCGGAACATGCGCCGCGTCGCGGGTACCCAGTGCCGCCTATCCGTATCTCCGTTCGTCCTCGTTGCCAGTGTTCGCCGCTGTACCATCCAGTCCGCCGAGTCCGCCGCGCCGTGTGCAGCTACCGTTCTCTGGTGACCGCCGCGTACTGGCCGATCATCGTTTACGCTTCACGTGTCTGTTGTCACTCGTCGACAACAACAACGAAGCGAGTCGTTGTCCGGTAAGGGATGCAAAGATCCCCGTTGACCAGCCGCGTTGTCCGCGTCGTCGTTGCACCCTCGGTTTGATCAGTGATCGCGAGAAGAGGATCAATCGCCTGGGGTAAATCGAGTGAAAGTGGTTAGAGCGACCGGGCGCTAAGTGAGAAGATTCGCGCGCGATCAGCAGCGTTCTCCTCCTCTGCGTTCCTCCAAAGGGATCTCTCGGATGTGCCAGCTGCACAGGGAGCCTGTTCACTGAAGACGCGAGCTGAGACTCAGCTCTTCCAGCCGACACCTTTTCAGCTGGTGCGACGTTCGAATCGGAAGATAACCCCTGTTCGTCCTGGTCGCGACGCGGAGCAAAGCGTCACGGCTCGGCGAAGCTGCGGCTTGATTACTGGCTCGTTTCTCGCGACGTGTCACCGACATTCGTCCCGGGCGAGATACATCCGGGCAGGCGTCAGAGCGGCGGTCACTGGACCGTCCGGCGGACGTCTCGACCGCCGTACGACGAGCCGCTGGAATCAGGAGGTGGAGGAGGAGGGGCTGTGGAGGTGGTGGAGGAGGAAGGCCCGCGGACGTGCAACAAGTTAAGAGGCCGCCGCTACCCTCGACATCGCTGCCGCCGCCACCGTCCTCGCCACGATGTGACATGGATATCCTAGCACTAGCCTGCGCCCTCGTCGCCACGGCCCTTTACTGCAACACCTTGCACGCCGGTTTCGTCTACGATGATCGGTGAGTCCCCACAACCCTTCGGACACCGGATCCCTCACCCGGTGAGCTCTACCCACCGCATGTGCTCGGACACGCATCACTCAGGGATTTATGGAGGTCCTAACTCCAACCTTCTCTCATAAAATGATACTTGTCTTCGACCGACACGAAGACGTAGTTCGTATCTATGAAACTGATACCAAGCTAGCCTGTAAACAGTGCGAGGATCAGAGTTGCAGGCTGTACGAAATCCAAAGGATTGTATATCAGACATGGTGTACATATGTATTGTATATGCATTGGTCAAATGACCGGTGCTTGCGTCTTCAAGGCCCAAGACTGCACGGTTCAGGCAATGAAACTGATATCAAACCGATGTATGCTCGTAAATAACACTGCGAGGATTTAAGTCGCAGGCTGTGCTCAATCCGGAAGATTATATATCATACCTGATATATTTCGACCCACGTTTTCTGTGCCCATCGGTTTCTGTTCTGAGTTGAGTGATCATACGTCGAAAGTTTAAAGGGTGGATGAAGTGATGATTAAAAATATAATTATTCGGAAGTGAAAAAAATTATTGGGGAATGTTAAACAGTTAAATATGATCAGCTTTAAATCCTCAGGATATCCTGCACTGTTGTTTCGTAATTTCAGTTTTGCACTCCAAGCTTCTTGCAGACCTCATTCACATTTTCGCAAATAATGACACGAACACGTACGAACAGTGCAAACATCTGGTCGTGAATGTTTTTTATTCTTTTTTAAACTTTCCTAAAGACTATTCTGAATTTAAATTGGAAATCGAACTTTTGGGACAATTTAATATTTACAAAATTTTAGCAAAAACAAAGTCCGAAATAATAATTATAGTAAACTCATATTGGCAGAATGTCGAAACCTCTAGAAATATTCGTGGTTTGAAAAAGGATTGTATGCCAGACCTGACACATATTTCCATCCCACGTTTTCTGTGTCAATCGTTATCTGTTCTACGCCGAGTATTGAAACGTCAAAAGGGTGCATCTCAAAATAGTGTTGAAAATATAATTACTCGGAAGTGAAAGAGGTTATTGGGAAATGTAAAGCAGTTAAATGATTATTTTTATGTTGTTTTGTATTGCAAATTCGTCCTTTTCGACCAAATTTAACCGATTGCAAATCAAGTGTTTCTATCAAAATTTCTTAAACTATTGTAATGAAAATTTAATGTGTGTCAAGTCTCCACAATAATAATTATGACTACACTATATTATGCTTTATACTACTGTTTTATGCATTTGTGACATTACATAGACTGTGGATTTTATGCATTTGTGAAATTTTCTAAGTTTAGTTTAGTTCCTATTTTTAAAAATAAAAATTTTCTATGTTGATTGTGAAAAACGTGAATTAAATGACAACATATAGCTTCTTCTAACGATTTTAACAAATCGAAAATAATGTAATAACATTCTTGAACTCTTGTAATGTCTTCATAGTTCTATATTACATAAATTAATTTTTATCAGAAATGCATAAAATCTGCAGTCTGAATATAAATCAGTAGATGCATTTTCATGCAGTAAAGCATATGAGTTATTGAATTTGAAAACTAATGAATGAAACAAAAAAGGATATTTCTATTCAATTAAAATAGAAGTTGACCATAATGTCGATACCAAATGTTTATGGTTTGAAGGATTAATAATCTTTGCATAGAATTTAATTTTTGAGAAAATTTCTGCAATTGGGTTTGTCATTATAATAATAGAAATAGTGAAGTGTTATCTTGTACGATCAACAGAATCACGCATTTTGTTGGTCATAGGAGGTCATGTGGTGCTCATGTGGTCTACATTACCCAAAATTATGTCGTAATACTTTACTTTGACTTGCGAAAAGTGAATTTGGTCTGTTGAAAGATGTGTTTGATTTGCAAAAAGGTGAATTTGGTCTGTTGAAAGATGTGTTTGATTTGCAAGAAGGTGAATATAGGTCAATAGAAAATAAAAACTAATCGAACGCTATACAGTGAAGCGATAAATAGTTAAAATTTGTTATTAAAATTCAAATTTCGTTTAACGGGGAAAAGTTTGATGGACGCCTAATTTCACGAAGAGGAGATACCGTCTGGTCACAGAAACGTGCGTTTCGGCATCGCCAGAATTTTCTTTGGTTTTTTTAAAAAATAGGATTTACCTTAGTAATCGAAAAACGATTTGACAAGCTGAGCACATTAGTCTTCATCGATAAGATTGAACTCCAATTATACGAGAAGGTAGTGGAAAATTGAGTAAAATAAATCGAGTTCGCGAAGAAAACCTCCCATACCATATTTTAAATGATATTGTCTTCATGATTATTGTCGTGAGATGAATTTTATATTAAAATTGAGGAACGTGAAACAAAACGTTTCGATTTTATGTCAAAAATGTGACACTTAATTTAATAAAACTTAATAAACTTAATAAAACTAAAAATGGAGAAGTGTCCGAGTACTTGTGGTCGGTATTGTGAATTTACAACGAAGCTGCTTGCATGATTACTGTTTCCAAAGTGACAGCCGGTACTACAAGTGACAATTGCCATAACTAGACTGCAAATTTTATGCATTTACGATAAAAATGTAAAATAGAAAATCTATTTAAAGTATTTTAAAATGCTATTGTACTATTTTCATCTACTTCGTTCGTGCCAATGTTTTACTATAAGGGTGAAATCAACCCTTCTACGTAAGTGCTTGTAAATCGCAAACTGCAAAAGCTATCAAAAAATGGTTCAAGTAAAAGTCATATCGTATCTTCGGATCCATAAATCTGTGTAAACATTTTTTTGAAAAAAGCATTCTCATTTAAAAAAAGCAAAAAATGATTTTTTCGAAAAATTGATCAGAGAGATTTATGGGATCACAGATACGATATAACTTTCACTTCAACCGTTTTTTGAAATCTTTCGTCGCTTGCGATTTATAGGCTCTTACGTATAACGATAGAAGGTTTGATTTCTCCCTTAAAGTGAACAACCGGCACAAACGAAATACGACTGAATTGTTTGGTGAATCTAATGAACAATTGTGCAAAGTGTTGTGAAAATCGGCAGATATAAGTCACTGTGGTTAAAATTTTACTCTCGAATGTCTTTCTTTCAAATAGTTATTTTTTGCTTTAAATATTTGATGTCCCAACGATTATATTATATGTTAAAAATAAATGTATTCCAGAATTTTTATTTAGATTTTTGAATGTCTAGAACAGTAAAAAAGTTAGTCGTGAACGTAAACAATACAACAATATAATTTAACTTACCCAGGCAAAAATTAACATTTAAAATTAAACGGCAACAATTAAACACTTACTGCAAAAATATTGAATAACATTTTTTCGGTTGACGGTTCGGCTGACGCATCTGACCATGATCGAAGCAATTCTACTGCTTAGAAATGCTGGGGTCTGTGAACCTGGTGGTCGTTCAAACCCTAATTGTCTTAAAAACGGTGCAATTTAGTTAATACTTAGTTAAATTTTATTGAATTAAAAAATCTCAGGGTGGTTTTCATATTTTGATGAAGAATCAAAATAGCAAAAAATTATTTATCACACAGTGAACATCATTAATACTGTACAACTTTTGTTTGCATCATGTTTGCATACAACAAATAGTTTACCAGTATTTTAGCAAAAGTAAAATATTAAAAATTATATGTGTTAATATCAATTCGTCCCTAAGTTTTGCACATATACCTTCATGTCAATATCGGTATACGAATATATTTGCGTTATTTTCAATATAAAATAAAAAATTATGGTTTTACTTTTGATCGGAATTTTACATTTAGTTTGCGGCACGAGAAATATGTGTGCGGAAAAATTCTATTCGTGACAAAAGCGTTAATTTTTTTCTTGGTATCGAGTTGACACAGTGGAAAACAAAATCGATACAACGGAAAGGTGAACAGTTGAATTTTCAAATTCCTTTATTGGAAACAAAACAATTAAAATTCTGCATATTCGGCCGTAGGATTGTTCGCATCGCTCGCATCGTCCGCAAATAATCGAGCGATGCGCAGAGCACGCTGGTTTATCGCAACGTGCACCGTGTACGAGAAAAATATGTCGAATTGACACACTGGCTACGAGTAAGGGTTAAAGATAATGCAGTTACTGCCCCGAGTTTCTGTGTCTCTGTTCGCGTTGGCTTTTGTTCCCGAAAGAAATGGCTTTATAAAATTTCCAAGAGCTACATACTGGCTTTATACATTAATGGACACTGAAAAGCAAGGCACTCGCATATTTAGGTTTTACAGTCGTTCTTATGAGACTCTCGGGACAATTTTTAGCGACTGTAATTTCGAAGTGAAACTATGAGGACAATTTCAAAACACTTCTTATATTACATTATCATTAAAAAAGCTGAATTTGTCAATATCTTTTTATGTACTGTATATAGAGCTGTGTAGCCGAGTATAAATTATACACATTTCAGTAAAACTTATAGAACAAGTTTAAAGACCTATTTCTATCGGTAGAAACCCTGAGTTTCTTAATATTCCTACTATTTACTGTATACTTATTTATACAGACCTGTGAGACTGTATAAATTATAAACTTTGCAATGAAGGTCTACAGCAATTTTAAAGGCTGGTTGTTTCCTGTATTACATTGTCATAAAAGAAGCTGAATTTGGCAATATTTATTTTATTAACTGTATCTAGACAACTGTATCTTCAACAAATTGATCGAAGTTACCTCCGAAAACTTGTGGAAAGCATCCCACGACGATTAGGAGCAGTAATTAAAGCAAGAGGTTACAATACCAAATACTAATTGCTTATTTTCTAAATATTTATAAAGTGCCCACTTAATTTTGACCACCAAAAATAGTAAACAATTTTGATTAATGTATATTGTTGTTTATTTCATTAAAGTACACTTTGTTAACTTAAATGTTCCATACAATTCTGATTTATCAAAATTATGTTTTAAATTGCATTGATTTTTTATTGATCATTAAACCTGTCCACTTCATTTTGTCCACGACTGTATAAATCAGAAACGTTTCAGTAAAACTCCGAGGGCAATTTGAAACGACGGTAACGTGTAACTTTCTCTCCACTTATTCGTTTGCGAATAATTTGAATCCCTCATGCTCGACGTCAGACGTCGGCTGACATTGAATCGTTATTCTATCGGCGCACTATTGGCTCAGCTTGTCTCCCCTAACTTTTATCCACACAATTGGCCCACTCCAGTCGAGGAATGGTTCGGAGTGGCCAGGGAATAGTTTGGGGTGGTCAGACTAGAAACGAGAGACTACCCCTCGCGATGTTCTATCGACGATCCACACGAACGGTGACGTCGTAAGGGGATGATTCAGCCGCGAGAAGTATTAAAATTCATCGATCGAGGTACGTGCCCGCCGTGACGGGGAAATAATATCATTATTTATTGCGATCGGCGCAATAGACACCGGGCGCAGAGTATAACGGCAAACAAGCACAAACACAATGAATAAAGGACAAGTCGCAGCTGGATAAGCTGATTTACGAGCTACCACCATTTGCTCTGCGATTTCATTTAATCCGATTCTACTACGGTTTAGTTAATCAGATATTACTAATTACGCAAATGGCGACGTAACCGGCTGCGATAGGACGCAAATCATACGCCACCGGATTAGCGTTCACTCTTTTCAGACGATCGGAAACAAATGCGATCATCGATCGTCGCGTTCAAACTCCGATTTTCCCCGGAGTGGAAGGTCGAAATAAATTCGTATTTCCGAGTCGGTTGTTGAACCCTTGTGTCAATACGGACCACAATCGTCGACGCGATTCCCGTTGCTATTCGTACGATGTACCTCTAAATTATCTTATTGCTCTATGTGTGTCTGGCAACTTTGTTTCTCTCGACGTGATTGATACAGGCACAAGTTTAATAGATTACAATAAATATGATAGAATATATTAGAATATATCCGAATGTACCAGAATATAGTAGAATATACCAGAATGAAGAGGAATGTACTAGAATATACCATAATATACCAAAATATGCCAGACTATATTAGAATATACTTGAATTTAGTAGAATGTACTGGAATATATTGGAATATATTGCAATATAGTAGAACATACTAGAATACACTAGAATTTAGTAGAATATACCAGAAGTTATTAGAATATACTAGAATACCCGAGAATATACCACAATATACTAGAAAATACTCAAATATACTAGAATATATAAGAATGTACAAGCATATAATATACTACATATACTACAATATAATATACTAAAATATACCAGAATATATTAGAACATACTAGAATATACCAAAATGTAGTGGAATATACTAGAATATACAGTGATATATCAGAATATACCAGAATATATCAGAATATACCAGAATATATCAAAATATACCAGGATATACTAGAATACCTATACCAGAATGTAGTGGAATGTACTAGAATATACAATGATATATCAGAATATACCAGAATATATCAGAATATACCAGACTATATCAAAATATACCGGGATATACTAGAATACCTGTACCAGACTATAGTGGTATGTACTAGACTATACCAGACTATAGTGGAATGTACTAGACTATACCAGAATATACCAGAATATGCAAGAATATACTAGAATATACTAAAATGTTCTAGAATATACTAGAATATTCTAGAATATACTAGAATATACTCGAATATACCAGAATTTAGTAGAATGTACTGGAATATACTGGAATATATTGAAATATAGTAGAATATACTAGAATTTAGTAGAATATACCGGAATATAGTAGAATGTACTAGAATATACCATAATATACTACGGTATACTAGAATATTGTAGAATATACTAGTATATACTATAATATAGTGGAAAGTACTGGAATATACTGGTGACATGGTTTGTTGAATATTACAGAAAATCGGTCAGAAATATTATGATTTTATTTGACAACAATTTGGACGTACTTCCGAGTGGACCAAATACAAACAGCTCATGACGAAGTGATTAACACGACGAGATTAATATAGAAATGTTACATCTAAATTCTACCCGTTAATGGAGCTAAGTCTTGCTCTTCTAGGATTAAATATTTCAAGCCGGAGTATGCAAAAGGTTGCTCAGTTGCTGACACAGCCGTTAATATTTTCGCGACCCGTAACCTACTTTCTTGAAGTCAATGTTGAACTTCGTATTGGACCTACAGTCAGGCACACAATATAGCATACCCTATTAATTTGTTAATTTTTATTTAAGAGATAATGTTTATAATCCTAACTCAATTGGTAAAACTAAAATTGATGTAGAAAAATATAAAGTTTCAAGACTAATTAATGGGACTAAATATTAATATTCATTATTTTCCTATATTTTATATCACCGAAATTATTCGTTTGGGCACAGATCTCTATAATTTTTTTATCGTTCTCTGCCTTAATTGGTGCCATTCATATGCAATACGTTGTTTTAATTCATCAAGGGTTGAAAATTGTCGGTATACAGCTCTCGGCACAGTTAACTTTTCACCTATTGTTCCTTTGAGACTTTTGTTCCCCTTGACGAGTACTACACTATGCAATGAAGACAATGTTGACCTTGAAAATCGAGGTCAAGAACATTTTCGCAGAAAAAATTGTTTACGTAGAATACGCTTATAATATCCTATATCATTTCTTAACACCCTGTACAATATAATTGATTTAATAAATTGTACATCCCATCCAAATTCTAACTCTTAATAGGTCTGTGTGTCTTCTTCTTCTTCTTTTCTTTTATAACGTCGCATTAACATCTTGGTCATTACGTCATTAGTGACATTTATGTGTTTCACTATTTAGATCTCATCCCATATGTCTGTACATTTTATGAATTTTAGTAGCTTCTCTGTTTTGTTCTGATTTAGTTATTTATTTATTGATGCCGTAAACTATGTTTGGTTTATATAGCATAATAATGTTCTGATTTAGGTCACTTCCTTGAAAGGAATGATTTCTAAGGTCATTTGAGGTAACTTTGTTATGGAGTTATTAACAAAAAATACGAACCATTCAGAGCGCGGACCAATACAAGCAATACAACATTTTCGCAAAGGAAAAAGTTACTTCAATTTACCTTAGGAATCACTCCTTTCAGTGGCAATATTAAGACATATTAATAAAAGAAAATATATTAATAAAAAGTAGAGATGCATCAGCTTGCCCCGTGATGGGTAAGTATTTTTCTCAAGGTTATGATGAAAGTATCTAAAGAGGACGATCAGCGGGAAACCTGCTGCCCAGCCGGAAGTCGTCCACTATATTGGTTCGCGCTCTGATTAGTCCTTGTTTTGCATTAATAACTCCTGAACAAAGCCGCGGAGATCTTTTTCGCAAAGGGAAAGTTACTTAAAGTCATCTCAGGAATCACCCTTTTCAAGGAAGTATATTTTTGGGATACCCAATATGTCGTCGATTTCTTCAGGGATCTTGCACCTATTGTGGAGCTCGTCTAATTTGGTACACTTTAAGATCATGTGTTTGACAGTTAGTGGTAGATCGTACGGTTCACATGATGTTTCGTTTAGTAGGAGGTACTTGTGTTAGTCTGGTATGTTCAATTAGCAGTCTGAATAATTTTACTTGGTCTCTTCTGTTGCTTGATGACATAGGGAGACGACTAGGAATGCTGCACTGTTATTGTGCCCATTCGTTTCGACACATTTGAGGTATTTTGCAATTATTTTTCAATGCTAAGTCTTATTAAATTTGGAGTACTTCAAGCGAGAAGATCCAAAAGGGTACAAAGTTGTCGACGGTGGGGCGTTAATATTTTCGCGTCCCGCAAGAACCCATCCCGACAGTAGCGAACGTCACCGCTCCTAATGCTAGGAGGCCTCAGCTTCCATTTACCGGGAGCAATCCCCTCGCTTTCGGAACGTAGAGCCAGGCAGCTGGAGATTCTGAACGCCTCTATCCTTGGCGGTATTCTCCATTATTACTCGCGGGTCGCGGCGAGTAGATAGCATTCGGCATTCAGCATTCAGCACGCAGGACGCAGCTTCGCCGGCCGGTTTGTCCCATAATCCAAAGTTACTCCGACGATAAGCGTCCTTAATCCAAAGCTCTCGAATTCTGTGATACCGAATCCCTTAATTGAGTATCCCCTAATCTCCGGAACATCGTAGTTGCGGGTCGATCAGCTGCGAGGTCGGTGTGCTCATCGGCCGGGCTCCCGATTACGTACTTCTGGCGTCATCGATGGAAATCTGTTGCATCGTTATCGCAGGTCTCGCGCGACTACCGACTCCGTCGAATGGCGCACGGAGTGCAACGTCCACCGGCGATAACTTCCCACCACCCATTGACAGCGTCGCCCGATAACCTGCCGATTTATTCGCCTGTATTTTCAACGATAAGCTCTCGAGCGTAAGAACCGCTAGTCCTTGTCTCGCACCGGGGTTCACAGCTCTGTCTCCACGGACTCCTACGCACAGGGTGTGCTAAATGAGCCATAGTAGAGCCTCCCGTTACCGTACCTTCATTGTCTCAATGTTCGGTTATCCTATAATAGTACGAAGCTAACTACCAGGAAATGAGAGTGCTCAGGCACGGGGTCTCTTCTGCCACCACTTTTGTCAGTAGACAGAACTTAGACACATTTAGCTTGACTTTCAGAATTGTTTTTGTTTCAACAAATGGCTATATTAAAAAAATATTTAGCACATAAGTTGTGTCACACTTTTGTCTACATAATACTAAATTTTCGCTAAAATGTATCCAATCGAAGTAGGGTGGCAACCATATTTATGAGACAGTTTTTCAATGTTTAGCATGAAAATGTTTAGCATGGAACTGAACCTATACCCATGTTTAGCTTGTCTTTGAGAATTTTTTCTAATTCAACAAATGACTATATTAAAAAAATATTTAGTACATAAGTTCAATCACATTTTTATCTACATGATACTAAATTTTCGTTAAAAAATATTCAATAGAAGTGGGGTGGCAACCATATTTGTAAGACGATTTCCATGGAAACATTTCATGCTAAACATTGAAAGACCGTTTCATACACATAGTTGCCACCCCACTTTTATTGGATATTTTTTAACGAAAATTTAGTATTTTGTAGATGAAAGTGTGATACAATTTATGTACTAAATGTTTTCTTAATGTAACAATTTCTTGAAATAAAACAAATTCTCAAAGTCAAGCACACTTTTCGACCTTCTAGGTGTATGACCCCACTTAACTTCATGTTGACAAAGTTAGAAATATTTTGTTGCACGGTGTACAGGTTGAAATTTTTGCAATAAATTAACTGTAAACCATGCCTCCTCTAACGTGACTCTTGTCGATGACAAATTGGGGACAAGATACTATTATTATTATTGCACGGTCACAGATCAATAAGGTACAGAAATAAATAATAAAATATATTTGGTTAGGACACATCACAGCGTAGAATGAGAACCTAGAATAATGAGATTCATTTTAAGTGGAGAAAAATGTCCATTATCATTATATGTGTTGGCCATTTTAGTAATTATATTTAATGAGTCACGCGAACCATAACATGATTTAATGGTATAAATGTCAACTTTCCTCTAATATATTTAGATGCTGCATATATATAGTAATTTGTTTCAGAAGTACGTGTACATTGGGCAACTACTTTCTCTGGTGATTATAAACGGGGTGACTCAATTTTTTACACGTGATCTCACAAAATCATAATATTATACCTACATACAATAATTTGTTCGGTCACGAAGGGTTACTTGCTCACGACATTCGAATGAATCGATGGGGTTACCAATGACTTTGATACTATTAATAAACTACCGTAATAATTAGATTGCGGATTTTATGCAATTATGAACGAATTAAGAAGATTTAAGGACATCTGAGTATTAATTTCACCTTAATAAGCCAATTAAAAGGAGGAAGAAATTTCTATTTGGCTCCTGTGTCTTGCAATCAATGCAAACATTTTTTATTTTGCATAAAGATCCGCAGTATAGTAATAATTATCAGTAGGCTGAATTATTATTTAGGGTCCATTGATAAAAATCTTTTCAAGGATTTATCGGGAATCTGTACATGTATTTAATATTTCTAGAAGTAAACATATGTACTGTGTCATGACCTTCAAATGACCTTGAACTCCGAAGAGATGAAGATCAAATTTAAATTTCGTTTGTAAGAAGAATGCAGCGTTTGAGAGAAATGTTAACCTAGTCCACACCTGTAAATCTGTGGAAAGTGTGCTAGCACAATGAATATTATCAATTCTCAAAATTCAAAAACCGTGCTATAAAAGACACTTTCTACTCGAAGAGCCTGCATTCTCCTTACAAATGAAATTTAAGTTTAACCTTCATTTTTGAAGTCCAACGTCATTTGAAGGTCATGACACTGTATACTATATTTAGAACATCGTTTACGTACAATCCAGGCAGTGATTCGCCAAAAACGTTTGATCACGGCTTAGACAGTAGATGTAAATTTCAAATGAGGAAGAACAAAATTGAAGTACAACATCCCTCGAGTATTAATGTATCCGGTCACAGTTGAAATCGTAGAATGAAGTCGAGAGCTAACGGAATACCTTCCGCATTACCAAAGTTGAATCCGCACGGATTACAAAATAATTTCCCAAAAATTCTTGGTGCAAGCAACTGTTATTCGACGTTCCGTGACTGGTGGGTTCGACGGTCGCTCTTGTCCCGCGAATCACAGAGTTAAGCGCCCTTCAGCTAGGTGTTCTTTCGCTCGGCGAACGAGGAGAGGGTTCTTGTTCGCGTCATTGAGACCTGGGAAAAAGGTACAACTCATTGACAAAACACATTCCTGGTGGCACGGTGCGGTCGCGCAGCGTTGCATTCTTTTTCATCGATTCCAGCAGCTCGTGAAGCTCCTCTTTCCTCACTCCGATGATTCGCAACCATGGTATGATGAAACTGCAGAACAGCTACCTAGCCTCTGATTTCAATGATTTTTCGATATGTTATAAATCTAAACATTTTGAACAACCTTTTCCTTTGCAT
Source organism: Lasioglossum marginatum (assembly GCA_028455795.1). Lineage (NCBI taxonomy): Eukaryota > Metazoa > Arthropoda > Insecta > Hymenoptera > Halictidae > Lasioglossum > Lasioglossum marginatum. Next base: position 1,791,612 of record CM052268.1, read on the forward strand.
ACCTGCCCTATGTATTCTCCGATTTCAACGTCTTCGAAATATGTCGTCAAGGTCACCATTCTGAACAACAGTATATTAACTGCATTTTATTGCTTTTTATGACAGTTTCTGTATGAGAACTTTATACATATGCGGTTTTATTCATAAGCATGTGACGGATAGAGAACAGTTTCCCACTGAATTCTTCACAGGAATCTGTTCAGGATCGTCTCTGGAAGGAAGCGCCCTAAATAAGCGCCCTAAGAAGCGCCTCTTTGCATCGTAAATAATTTCATATCATAGATAACCTTTCATATCATAGTTGACCCTTTTTAACGAAGACGAGTTCGGGCCCGATTTAATTGGAAGTGACAAAAAAATGAGAGTGGCCCTAAGTGATATAGATAATGAACAACATGTTCCATTCATTCTAGGGGTATATAAACCCTTGCATTTTTACTCTCGTGGGCTAGTACTTTCGTAGACTCGAACCGTGTCACGTCGTGCTGTATTTCGGAAAGTCAATTCCAGTGAGATCGGGCTAAAGTTCCCCTTCGTATCAAATATAACCGTATAGATTCCGCTAGTCCGGTATTAAATCTATTAGGCTTTTCTAAAGTTGTTTTCGAGACCCCCGCATTGCCAGTGCGTCAAAACCGAGCACTTCTAGTTAGGTAATAACTGTTTACACTTAATTTTATTCATTTCATTCGCGACATTTATACACATGTAAACCATTCCTTTTATCTTGAATATATTGGTATTTAATGATAACTTCGTACCAATTACCAATTCGTACCCATAAACCCTTAATTATCGTTCCACAATCCTAATCTAGTAATTGAACGTTCCCACACGATACAATCTTACCGCTCGGATGTAAATTAGATTATACTAGTTACGAGGCCCACTAACTATCCTTGGTGGCTCCCTGATTATCGCATCAGGTTCGTCCGCTATCTAGCAGCTCCCTGGTTACGCATCAGGTTCGTCTGCACTCTGATCCAACACAAGTATCATCTATTATTCTTGGTGGCTCCCTGATTATCGCATCAGGTTCGTCCGCTACCTAGCAGCTCCCTGGTTACGCATCAGGTTCGTCTGCACTCTTACTAACAGGTTAAAACCTTAATCCTAGGGTAATAACACTTTGCCGGCCACTCGTGCTACTTCACGGCCCTGGTTCATAACAAGCGCAATGCTGCCACTTGGAACCAACATACTCAGAGTCTTCAGTATTGTCTACTTAATTTACTATAGGACATTTGAAATTTAAGTCCCAAATTGGGAACGGAATGCAATAGAGGGTTAATTTCAGCTTGATAAGAGAATTAAAAGAAGAGAGAAATTTTGATTTGGCTCCTGTGGCTTACAATCAATTTCTTATTTTGCATAAACATCCTCAGTCTCGTAATAAAGAATTGGAACTATTTGAAGACATGTAAAATGTTCAAACTCTACCACCAAGTCATCATAAAGAGGCCCGATTAGAGTTTGCAAAGACATTGGCGTAAAAAGTGGAAAAATATTTTTATATCTCTTCAAAAGGGTTCTTTATGGAACCCACAAACCCTTGGCCCACTCAAGCACAACGTCAAGCCGAATAGGTACCCTCATCCGTAATACGTCGAAAGCCGCTTCAAGCCATCATCTTATATCGAAACACAGCTATATCTCGGAAACTAAACGGGACCGCCGTAATGTGCAAAGGGAAAAGTTGTTCAAAACATCGATCTCCATAACATATAAAAAATATGATCGAAATCTAAAGGTGGGTAGCTGTCCTGTAGCTCACGGCACAAACAACTCGATCGGAGGGTGTAATGGAATAACGCGAGGAGCGGACTGATCGTATGAATCAGTTTATTCCGGCGGCCGCATTAGAAGCGAACCGTGCAGCTCGTTCTAATAGATTGCTTGTAACGGTTGGTTCGGCGATCAAACGTTTAATCGGCGAATACATTAGAGTGGCCGGGTGGGACCTAACGGCGATGGGACTTCTGTGCAGCAAAGGGTGCGCGTATCTCGCCCGGTGCACCGCGAGGATCCCAGCGGAACCTTAAAACCCAGGTAATAGCGAAAAACGGGCGGGTGCATTAAGCCGAGATAATTTTTCATCCATATCCGCCCCATTAGCGGCCACCTCGTTCGATGCGACCGCCAAGGCTAGGGCGGCCAATGCGCCCGTGGCGACCATAATCAAGTCGAGTCCAGTTATTAACGAGAGTCCGGCCGAGTTTTCACCGTCCTCCTTTTTGCCTCGCCCCTGCCTCGCCTCGTTTTCGCTTCCTCCGTCCCGCTCTCACCCGTTTCCACCAGCCCGATCGTCGCGACAGTGGCAAAAAAGTTCCGCGACACCGACGCCTCGCGACCGCGAAAATTCTCTTTTGCAAACTTTCCGACGCCCCGCGCCCGTCACTGAATATTAATCTTCGCTGGCCCTGCACTGGCATCATAACAATAACGACTCGTGTTTTCTATAATATCTGCTTAGATTGCTAATATTAGTGTTTTTCTTTTCTATGCATTTTTTTTCTATAGCAACAGGGACTTCTGGATATTAAACTATAATGTATAAACGATTATAAATAATCTTTTCAGAATTTTTTCTAATTTCTATTTTTCCAACTTGTGGGCTCGAGGAACCCCCCCCCCCCCCCCAATAGTGCTAGGGTTAAGGTGCCTCTACCCCCTCAATTCGCAGTTTTTTAACTGAATCCATTATGATACTGGTCGAATGGTTTCACGCCATTCTAGGAGTGCGGAGCGTGTATAGCTGAGCGCTCAGGAGAAGGTCTCTGGCAGGAATGCGGTGACGTAGGCAAGAATGCGCGCCCGATTGGTCAGTTTGGAAGGAGTGCTTCTATTGGACGAAGCGATCACAGACACTATGCTACTATGCTATGCGGAACGATAGACCCCTTCTTTTTTTTTGTTTTTGGGCGGTGGGGAAATACTGTTACGCCCCCCCCCCCCCCCCCAGATGATGGTTGGGGGGTAGTATGGGACTCGGCACCCTCTAAGTTGGTATTTGAGGGAAACGGGACTTAAATCCCTGCCCATACCCACTAAAACCCCACCGCCCGAGCCCATAGACCCTTTTCTCCTCTGCGCCCGATACTAAACATCACCCGGGGTCCTACTATTCGTATTGCTCCCGTGGTGGTGCTTGACGCATAAAATCGGGCCTCCCTCTGTCTCTCTATGGACATATCCCATTCCGTATAGAACTATAGACCCCCCTTGCCTCTGTGCCCTCCCGGGGACCTTCTTCTGAGCGCTCAGGAGTACAGGATGCTTTCTGCACCTCTGGAACGGTGGAAATCTATTAAAAAAATGAATTGCAAATTTGACCTTGAACCTTTCTGCAAGGTCAAAATTGTTTATTGTCTCTTATTGTACTCATCGCGACCAAAAAAAGTCTCGAAGTAATCTCAAACGCTCTCAGGTCAATCGTTCGCTTAGAAGACGACTTTAAAGTTTCAGAAACTATAATTTATTCCATTCTACAGGGTGTCCCAAGATGGTAAAAACGTGGAGAGGGTGATTCTACACGAGCTTGTTGCGACTCAGGTAGAAATGTTTTATTTTGCATGACGATCCGATAGAAATTCATGCAAATTTAAATTTCTGCTGGAATAAAATGATTAAATTCTATTAAAAGTATTAAATTCTAGTGAATTTTATATTCTATGGTTTTCTAGATTTTTTTTACGGTGCAGCGCTTGATGAAATGGTATTATCAATTACGAGGTTTTCACGCAGAGACATAATGCGAAATTATTCTCGAAATCGGAACTAAGAATGCGAGTATGTGTGCGGATTTTAGAGCCACGCGGTAAGTGCACGTGACCGGCGAATAATAATGACAACATTGGGGAAGTTCGCCGCTATTGTCATTTGTTAATGTGCTGTGCACAAAGGGAAGCCCATACAAAGGTGAATGAAAACGATCTGGCGCAATTTTAATGGACGCGCGGGTGTAACGTGCTAATTGAGGCACGATAATGTAATTAAATACCTGAGGATTCGTTGAATAAAGAAACAAATGGGACATTATGCACAAAAGAAAAGCGCCGATTAACATGTCCTCGGTAAATTAAAACATTTCTTCAAACATGAACGTCGCAATTATTATGCATTGTGGCGGACAAAGTTCTCTATACGTGCATTTGGAAACTGCATAACTAAACGTTTTATCCCCGTTTCGTAGTCACAAATGAAAGTGTTTTGTCGGTTATATTATTATTATTTCCCATTTGAAATATTATTTTTAATAATATCTTAATCACATACATTTGGAGCAAGATGTAAAGAAAAAATTTATCTGCACTAGTATTTGTGAAATTTGATTGATTTGTAAAAGATAAGTACACAATACTTAAAAATTTTAAGTATCACGTCCCTACTCTCTGAGTAAATACAAAATTAGAAAAGTTGTGAGTGTACCACTTGACTAGTTCCAAGGGGGGCCCCCCGATGGTGCAGATAACATATTAACAGTTACGGTAGAGATCCTTACGATAGTTACGGAGATAAGTCTGTACTCTGAATTCATACGAGAGAAAGCTGCGTACGGAGAACATTCGGTGTATTACGAAAGAAAGGGGTGTACAAATATATTTTTAACTCGATGTACGTCTAACGGATGATAGAGACTCAAGCCATGCGTGCGGTATCTCTTACTGCGCCAAATTCGCAGCCATCAGCGTCAGCGCCCGCCTAGAAGGGGGATTCCCTGGGCCTGGGTAAAAAATGAAGAAAAGTTTGTATGATAAATAGAAGATACGGGATCCGAAGATCTGGGGTTATCCGACGCATAGGTTTTAGCCCCCGAGTTTACCGTCTCGGGAGTTTATTCTGGCCGCGGCGCGAGACTAGGCTGGCCGCGCCATGCTAAAACTCATGGGATAATAAAACTGCCGTATTTTACTGCGTCGCGGCGACCACAATACCTTCCCAGAGAATACGGGAGCATATTTATTTGCCTGTGTTTCTCTTTTTTCGGCACCGCAAAGGAACAGGGGTAAGGGATGCGCAAGGGCCAGGGATGAGCAACGCGATTATGTGAGAGCGTTAGAGCAATGATAGCACCAATGCAATGACGTAAATACAAGTGAACAGGATGGAATCAAAACCACATACTTTTCTACTCGCATTCTTCTTCAGGTTCGAAAAATATTCAAATGGTACGTCTAGATAGAGGATAAGGATAATTGAAGCGTCAGGCTAGTATAGATTAGGGTTGTAGTGGGTCATCAAATTATTAGCATCACACAGTGAATATAATTTAGAAATAAATTTATTTATTTTTCCCAGAGATTTCAAGAACTTGGATTATTTTCCTCTGTAATCACCTGGCTTTTAAATATTATAGAACGTTTTGGCAAACACTATGGCGAGTATTATAAGGTGTGACCTTGAGGTGACCTTGAGGCGACCTTGAGGCGGCCTTGAAGGTAGAAAATGAAACTTGAAGTTGTCATAAAAAACATTTTGCGGTTAAGTATATTCAGAGTATACGATAATTTTGATTAGAAATGTCATTAAAGAAAAATAATTTACTGTTTGTCCCCCAAGATTATTATAATGTTATCAAGAAGTGCCGGAAAGGTAATAACTTTATTTTAAATGAAATGAAACAAGAGGATTTCATATCAACAAGATTTTTGGAGGATGCAATTTTTGAAAGGGTAAAGAATTCTAACGGAGAAACAATAAATTGGTTAAAAATATGGATGCGTTTTTTGAGAAATGAACTATATAAAATTTTCTATAAGATATCAATGGATGGGAATGCAGAGTTTAAAATACTGAATTTACTACCACATCGAAAATATTGTATTGACACCACTTTATAAAAATAAGACGAATTATAACAGCGAAATACAAGGATATAATGGACTTACTACGATATATACCACCGGAGCATCATGACTTCTTCAAATCCCTCCCGCATACATAAAATGTAAATGAGGAGTAAATTGTTATGTAATTTATATAGTTATAAGATTTCCTGAATTGCATAAATGGTGTTTCTCAAGTTTTATAATGAAATATAAAATAAATTGAATATTGTTTTTTCAATTTGAAGCATTTTAAATTATATCGAATGGACTTGGGCTGTTTCAAATTTTATGACAAATCTAGTTGTTAATTTTGAAAGTGGCTTAAGTCCATTCTTGGTAAGAAGACACATATTATTCACTTAATCCTATTATTTTAATAGGAATTGTAAATTTAATTCTCTTAGATACACTGAAGGAGTGTCATACATTGGTATCCTATACGTATATTTTTAATTTCATTGAAACGCAAACTCTTAAATATCTCAATTTAAAGTTAAATGGACTTAGGTAACTTCCAAAATAAACGGCTCATCTCCGTGCAGAACACAGCCGTTTGCAAAATAACGCGACTTTACTGTATATCTCACTTCTAGTGTCGCTCAGTGTTCTTTTCTAGCCATCCATTTCGGTTCCCGCGTAGCGTACAGATTCGAGGACAGAGAGAACCGCGTCGGAAGAAAGTCCCGTCACCGTCTAGTCGGCCTAATCTTATAAACCGGTCTCCATGCGGTTCTCTGTCGTTGCAGTTGCACGCGATGCACCGGGGCCAAGGTGTTCCGTCTGTACCCTGTACAAGCCACGGGATAAGAAAAGTTGTGGCACGGGGGTCGCCGAGGCTTAGCTCGTTCTCTTACTGTCGCTGAATAATACCGCAGCGTTCGGCGCGCCACTCAGTCGCATGAAATGTAAAACGGCGCATTACTATTTTAGATTCCGCGGACTTTTTTGCAGAAGGTATACACGCGCCTTTCCGGGAATGCGTGTGAATAATTGACGAGCCCTTAGAACGACACACGTTTCTCGGAGTCAAAGCAGTCGCGGAGCAATACGACGCGCGAAATGCATGTTCTACATTCTCTCTCTCTCTCTCCCCCCACCCTTCCGCCCAAGCGACCGACCAATGGTAGAATGCACCATCGTTCGAAACGATGAATGCAATCCCGCGCGTATGAATAATCGAAATCGATTACGAGACCCTTGTTTTCCACGGGCATTTCCATCGGGCTCTTTGATTCGCAAAAACGTCGCGGTGCTAGCCGCGATAGAAAGAGCGCCCTGGGTACCGGCCCGAGAGAACGAAAAAAGAAATCCGCCGCCTTTTTCGAACGTGCCGTTTGCCTCTGTATCGAGAGGCAAAAATAACAACGTGTTTTGCCACCGCCGTCTGTTATATTTATGTACCCGTTAAATAATGGAATTAAATGGCGCGCCTTCTCTGCGCTCGGCTTGTTATTTCATGGTGCATCTGTTCCCGCTGCTCTCGAGAACCTATTTTTCCGCGGCAGCGCACGCGGAAACTTTCCGTCGCGGGATTTGCAACGAAGAAAAGCGATAAAATGGGGAGGAAGAGCGAAAAATTGTTTGTCGATGCAGTCGCCGCTGCACAGTGGTCCGGCCGATCTAACAGTTCGTTAAGATTTTTGGGTAAATGTATCTATTACTGCGGTATTTTTTCCAAATGAGATTGAATATATATTTCTCCCTGAATCAATGTGTATAATTCGATGAAAATGTATTCTCGTTGAACTGTCAATTATTCTTATATTTTTATAATCTCAGGATTTGAAAAAACATTCTTCATAAAAGGTAAAGACCATTTTTCTTCCATCTCGATCACCAAAGAACTCAATTTCATAAATTTACGTCGTAACTGAATTACATAGTTCTAACCTTTCAATTAATTCAATTACTAATTATTTTAATCAGATGTGTAATTGAAATATAATATAATTAAAATACAGCTCTCCAAATTATAGCCCAGAACTTTGAAGAAGTGCGATATATTTTTATGTTTTTCTTTCATATACTCGTTTGCTGTCTATGCGGCGTATTTTCTATTCCTCGTTCTCGTTCATAACGTAACGGTATATTTAATTACAATAATAATTTATGCTACATTTAATAAAACTAATAATTGAGCTTTGTATTTTTGACTTAACAGTATTATAGCCCGTATCAAGACGAATTCAACGATCTAATATACCATGACCTACGGATGATCTTGAAGTGCCATTTAAAAAAATGAAGATGGCCTTGACAATAATACAATAAAAAAAAATTTTCGAACTTTTTTTATTGCAATGCACAGCCAATCGAAGACTGATCAACTTTTGTTTAAAATATTTTTTGTCAGATTATCGCCTGTACTTAACAAATCGTGGAAAGTGTTGGACATCCAACGTGGGACATCCTGTATATTGTTTTATAAAAATTACAAGACTGAATTTATTTAGATTTTCCACAATTTTTATAATAATGCGTGCTCGAATAAGGAAATTTATTGAATTATTTCTGATGAAAGCAAATTTATAATTACAATAATTAAAAAATAAACAATGTGAAACCGGTTGCGGTACGGATAGTGTTAATAGGACTTAGGTGAAGTGTTAATACATATTAAAATTAGTCAAATATCCTCCTGGCTATTTTTATATGTTTGATGAATCGGTAGAACACTATTTATGATGGCTGGCTTCATAGGCGAGCAGTAGGAACTCGGAATACATTGCAATGCAGAAAATAAACAAGAATCGATTGTAGAACTATTCTAGAACCGTTCCGCAACTGATAGAGAACAGAGAAGACAGCAGTTACTGTACCGATATGGAAACCAAAATAGGAATCGTGACCGCTTAAAACAGATACTAGGCGGAAATGTTGATTCTCAGTAACACTTATTCACGATGAAGTTTCATACAACAATTTTGAAACAGTTATTTTCGAAATGATGTTTCAAACCCTGCTTTTGACAGGACTTGATGGTGTTAATGAACTTGAATTTACACGTCTCACGCGTTACTGCATTTCTTACGTGAGCAAATACATTAGATTAACCAAAATAGTAATACTGAATTAATAATACCAAATAGTAATATTAAAGTGAATAGTAATACCAAATAGTAACATTAATATAGTAACAGTAATACTAAATAGTATATAACATTAAAATAAATAGTAACACCAAATAATAATATTAAAATGAATAGCGACACCAAATAATAATATTAAAATGAATAATAATACCAAATAGTAATACTAAAATGAATATAGTAATAATAAATAGTAATATTCAAATGAATAGTAATATCAAATAGTAATATTAAAATAAATATAGTAACATCATATAATAATTTTAAAATGAATAGTAATACCAAATAATGATATTAAAATGAATAGTAATACCAAATAGTAATATTAAAATAAATATAGTAACACCATATAATAATTTTAAAATGAATAGTAATACCAAATAATGATATTAAAATGAATAGTAATACCAAATAATGATATTAAAATGAATAGTGATACCAAATAGTGATATTAAAATGAATAATAATACTGAATATTGATATTGAAATGAATAACAAAACTGAATAGTGATATTGAAATGAATAACAAAACTGAATAGTGATTTTAAAATGAATAGTAATATAAATAGTAATATTAAAATAAATAGTAACATCAAATAATAATATTCCAAAGGAATAGTACTACCACAAATAGGAATATTAAAATGAATAGCAATACCAATACTGAGTAATACTGAATAATAATACTGAGTGGTGATATTACAACGAATAATAATACTGGATAGTGATATTAAAATGAATAACAATTCTGAATAGTGATATTAAAATGAATAGTAATATTAAAATGAATAGTAATATTAAGATGAATAGTAATACCAAATAATAATACTAAAATGAATAGTAGGTAATTACTGTTAATTATTAATTGTTATTAATGCTACATATTAATATTGAATAATAATAGTAATATTAAATCTATTTATACTAGATACAAGATCAACGTTGATTTCAAAAAAGTTTTTGAAAAGTTTTATCACGTCGTGTAATAAACCAATTGTTCTACCTTTAAAAAGAATCCAGGCCTTACGGTCCACTATTGAAAAACTTATCGTTCTTTTATTAATGTCCGAATATTAATGGGAGTCACTATAATAGGAGGTGACGAAGGTACGTTGTACACTTTGTACGAGGGGCGTTCAGATTGAAAGTGGTTATTATTATCGTAAACAGAATGCTATATTTATAATTAATTGATGCGAGCGTAAATTTGTTGAGATTTGTTTTATCAGGTATTCGCGACGTTGTTACACGATACTTACGGCAAATAAAAGTACTGCGCTTAATTCAATTTGCTGTTTTTTTATTCGTGTTTAATGGAAACATTATTGAACGCCTCGCGTTTAATTAACGCGGAGGAACGCGTATGCAAGGTGATCCAATAAAAATTAACGTCTGAATGTCTCCGTTGTTATTGGGTGTATAGAAAAATGTTATTAAAAAGAGCTACTTAGCATAGAGGGAACTGTAACACGGCAATAATGAATTATTTCTAGATGGATCAATTTCGGAGATTTTAAGATTACCACCACCTTTTTGAAAGGGATCATACAGTTTCGTACACATTTAAAAAATTTAGGGGATATTATAATATAAATAAAATTAATTTGATAATGAATAACTTTACCTATAGTTTTTTAAGATAACGATTGAGTTTTTACCCATTTTAACCTTTGAATAAATTACAATATAATAAAAAAAATTGTTGTGACCTTGAAGTTTATTCAAAGCTAAAATTAATTTTGCAGCATCTTGCATCAATTTCTACGGAACCAAGAATGTAGAATCTCGCTCGACATACGAAGTTGCAAAATATTAAAGATCATATATATCCATTGTACATAAGAATACTAATCCTACATTACAAAATACTAATGCAAAGTGTATTTCCAAATTTTTCAGATTGTTCTGTTCCCCCGTCGGATCCACAGGTCACTGCCACTTACGCGAATACATCATAATTAGACAGCGACTTTTTATGCAAAATAAAAATGTTCCACCTGATTTGCAACAAACTGGAGTAAAATAGAAAATTGTTTTCTCGATTCACCGGATCATTGTACTATATGATTTGAACTTTTTTGGGAAGCTAGAGCAATTAGTTTGCTACAAGATGTGAAAAGAAATTTTTTCAAAAATTGCAATTGATCGGAATTGTAGAAAAATACTAAAAGTTGCATTTTACAACTTTTTTATGTGGGCCTATATTGAAAATTTAAAAAGTACAAAAAAGTACAAAAAGTAAAGTTTTGTAGATCTGTGTCAATTAAACATATTCTGAAAATTTCGTCAAAATCGGTCGACGTTGCAATGAGCTACAAACGTTTAAAGATGGTAAAAATTGCAGATTTTCACGATTTTCGGCCTATAACTGCAGTAAATTTAAGGATTCTTACATCTTTCAATGCCTGTCGTTTTTTTCCGCATCAACCGATTTCGATGAAACTTTCACAGTGCATATAATTAACACAGATCTACAAAACGTATTTTTTAAATTTTCAATATAGGCCCACATAAAATAGTTGTAAAATGCAACTTTTAATATTTTCTCTGTAATTCCGACAACTTGCAATTTTTTTCAAAAATTTTAGTCACGTTGTGTAGTAAACCAATTGTTCTAACTTCCCAAAAAAATTTCAAATAGTATGGTCCAATATTAAAAATGTTGTCGTCTTTTTAAAGGTGTCCGAATATTAATGGGAGTCACTGTATATTTGCGACCGAACGAATTTATGTTACAACATAATAAAAGAATAATTGCAGATTGAAGTAAAAGCAAAATAAGAATTGTCGAGGACAAATCAACAAAAGCGCGTTATGCAACCGAGTCGTTTGACAGTCCACGTGAACACAGTCAATTTCCAGGCTAGCCCGATGGTAAAAATTCTGATTGAACTTCTGTGTATGTTTCAGATGATATTGTTTACTGTTTGATGTAGGTTGAGAATTATAGTTAGTTATAAAAGGAGTTTTATCTAATCGCAATTTTTTCTGAATTTTCGAGTTACCACTGAAGTGTTGAAATTAGAACATATTTATATTTGCGACCGAACGTATTTATGTTACAACGCGATAAAAGAATAAATGCAAATTAAAGTAAAATCAAAGCAAGAGCAAAATAAAAATTGTCCAAGTAGTTCTTCTTTTAATTTAATTTAACAATATCCATAATATCTTCTAACGTCGTGACAGTTTATTATGTCAGCTAGACAGTTTTATCATAAATGCATAAAATCCTCTACAAAAAGTTGTATTAGAGAAAGAATAAAAATTGAATTTTTATTTATAATTACAATTTTTGAAAGAATGAAAATTGAATAGAGAAAAAATTATTTAAGATTATCCCGACCATTACTTTTTGTACGCGCTGTACATAATATTTCTGATATCATTTGCTTTTTATAGTGGTTGCCTCAAATGTTCTACGTCATTAAGGGATAACGTTCTGCATCGATAAATCCATCTGCGTGCATCCATCTAAACCACGTGTTCCGCATAAATATCCAATACGTCACAATGTTGAAACTATTCCAGCGGGTGACTTTTATAAATCGACCGATCGTCCAGTCCATAGTGCTTTTTCTATCGATGACAAATACCGGCTATTTGTCACATACGTCGCATCTCCGTTCGATCGGTTTGCTCCTGTTAAAAGAATATGATCAAGTTTCATCGCGTTCAAGGTTAGATGTTCCCCTTACGTGTGCTCGAACTGAGAACTGCAATCAAAACGGTACTGCGATTATTTGATTATATATAGCTCTCGATTTGTCTAGCAATCCGAGTTTATTTAACTGTGGCGTAACAAGAACAAGTTTCCCTGACAGAATTCCGGAAGTCTAACGACGCTCTTCGAGGTTATGGCTCCACATGATCCGCGGCAGAAAGGGAGAACGCCACATGTAGGAATTTACTTTCAGTCACGGACGAAAGTTAAATTTACAGTTGGCGTTTCGTCCCGATGTACTGCGCAAATTAACACTTTTCCTGTGGTAATCGATGGCTCTGCATTAACTCGCCGCGATGACAAGTGGAGTTAATCGATTTGGCCTGTGAAATAATGACCAGAACAACTTACCCCGGGAACTTTTAGCTCCGGTCTCCCATGCTCTCTTTCTCAAGCCGCAAATGAAGCGGGAATGTGTGCCATCGACGAATTTTCCCCGCAATCGCTATCTCCGGCAATTATTGGTTGCAAGTCGCCAGGTGTCAGGCCTGAGACGTGACACAGACGAGCGGCACATATTCAGGAGGAACGGAAAATAACGAATAGATGGGTTGGAAACAAAGAGACGTTGCCGCGTTGTTGAACGCACCCGCGGCCACGTTCGAGCGCGTCATTTGGCCACCGGCGAAAATTCCTGCAATTCCGTCCTCGGGATATCGGTTTATTTATCTGTATACGGCCGGACTCTCGTTTATGTATGCGTTCCGAGTCTGTGCGCGAATAAACCAATGCGGCGCCGTCGTTCTCGCGGCGCAACCGGCCGTCCACCGTTCATCCTGCACGTTCGGGATCGATATAACGTTCTATCGTGTCAGAAAGACCATCATGGGTGCAACATGAGAACCAGATAATTAATTACCTGATAGAATTTCGGGGCTCAAAGGAAGCATAGGTTCGCTGATGTAGCTGGTTCCTGCGCCCGCTCTATCACTGGCAAAGATCCAGTCGAGGACAAATCAGAAAGTACGGCGTTACGCATCCGAGTCGTCTGACAGTCCACGTGAACGAAGTCAATTACAGTAAAATCGCGATATTCTTCTACGACCAACTCTGGTTGGTCTCTAGTAGACAAATCTTACGGCCAGATTTGAAATCAGCGTGAAAAAATCTACAGGAAATGATGTATAGCATGTCAAGAAAAATTTTTTCCGCGCGTGGTATTGTAAAAACCACAATTTTCTTGGAATTGCGCAAGATTAACGAATTTTTTCAAGGTTAAAAAACCTTAAAAAATAGGTTCGTACCATAATCTCCCTATTTTTCCCATATTCTGCAAAGTTTCAACTTTAATTTAAAAAACATTTCATGGCTCTATCTCATTTCTATCGAAAATTCTTTGATTTTGACACAGATGTCATCGGTTTGACCTATAGTGCGCCGCAGGGCGACGATGATTGATCTCGGATCGGGTATATCGGTGTGAACCACTACTAATCCAATTATAAAACTTCTTTATTTTTCATTATTCTTTTATGGGACTTTCACCAACTTATTTCTGGCATTTTTCTGATTAAAATGACGCCAAACACGATATAATTTCGACTGTATTTAGTGGTTTAATCGACGATGAAAGTTTCGGAAGGACGCACAGCGTTTGGGAAAGAAAGAGACGCGGACAGTCGCCGTCGCCAGCACAGTTCAAAGAATTTCGCATATGCTGCTCTTCGTTGCGTTCGAAACTCCTATGAATGATGGTAGCGTTAAATATTACTAGACTGCGGATGTTCATGCAATTTTCAATTTTTCCAAGAAAGTGGAATCATGTAAATGTTATTTTCAGTGGTAGTAGACACTGTGAAATAAATAAAAATCGTACTAAATTCTGTGGAATTTTATATTTTACTGTTTTTCGAAAATTTTCAGAAGCCATAAATGCATAAACATCCGCAGTCTAAATATTACAATCGCTAATTAACTTTTGTCGAAAACAATCCATCGAGTAGACTATAGGAAATACTTGAAAAGTCATGTACATTTGCATTGCACATCCTGCTCAGACAAAACAAACCAAAAGAAAAGACAGCCTCAAAAATGTATAAACAAAGTTTGAACAGGTGATATCGACTCGACAAGTCCCATCGGTTTCCACCGAGTTGAGCAAGTTTCAAACTTGTCCTGGATCCGAACAGTAGCCGATCTCCTTCTGCCAGGCGAATGCAAAAGGTACCGAAGACGATCGATCCGCGTTTATTCGCGCGAACGTTTGTTCGCCGTAGCCGCCGTTTGTGTTCTCGAAAAACAGTTGAAAACGGCTGGAAACAATGGGTCCGCCGTGTATTGTTCTTCGCGGTTCAGTCGGCAAAGACGATGAATACAGTCTGGGTTAAAAATATAGGACAACCTTCAATTGTTCACAAAAATATTTGTAAATGTTTACTAACCCAGACCAGTTAAAATGCAACATCGTGGCCATGCCTTCCAAAATTCAAACAACAATCGCAATACCCGTTCTATATCATTAGCATTAACGCATGCCTGTGCTGCCATCTAGCGGTTCCACTCGGTAACGGCACGCGATCGTCTCTACAAACCAATATGGTGGTGCGCTTACCTGCAAAAAACACTGCAAATTCTCAACTTTAAGCGACCATAACTTCTGAACCATTGATCCTACATGATCGAAACTTCAATGTGCAGGTTCCCCGGGTACAAATCTACTGGATTACATACCAAATACATAATAATTTATCGAAGAAAGGCAAAAATTTGGAGTCCTGTAAAGTAAAAAGCAGCCCTAAATGCTACTAAGGTTCTTCCGATATCATAGGGAAACAAAAATAAACGTGGATGGTCCCAGCTTTTTGTCCCCGACTGTAGGCCTGCCGGCATCCTTGTGTGTCTCGGAGGCTTTCAGATCGCAGCCACGTGCCATTCACTGACCAGCCAATACCGCTAAGAGATTTCTAGCCGGCAAGATCCTCCTTTCGGAACAAACGATGATCCGACAGCAAAATGGACTCGAACCAAATGCGAGGCTCCCTTTCTGAGCTCACAGACCCGACGACTGAATGAATATGCGGCGCGTGCTACGGTTTAATTGAGTGACTAGGACGACCAGGACGAGCAAGCGTACTATACTTCGCCTCTCGCTCGAGGACCGCATACAATCAGTGGAACTAGTAAACTGATGCGCGGACAGGGCTGCAATTACATCCCGCCCGCGCCCGCGCAACACAGCTCGTCCACGTTGCGGAACTAATTAGCTATGGTTAACTTGAGCAGCGTTATTTGACGTAAGACCTCGCGACACGATACCACCGGGTTCTGCGGTGTCCTGGGTAATACCGAATCCTTGCGTTTCACTGGGAACAATTCAAATCTACGGTTGCACGTGTCCCGGTTGCAACGCTTCTCTCTGATTCGAGGAAAATTTCCACTGCCAGAGGAAGTTTAGCAAATCGGTCATTTCAGAAAGCTGTAAACTTTTAACCCTTTGGAAATTAAACATTTCTTCCGTCCTAGAATAATTGCATTTTATAGGATCTTTTTTGTTAGGTGAATGTGAGATTAATATAATACACCGTACGATACTTCAATGTTGTAAACTTTCTTTCGTCCTGGAATAATTACATTTTATAGGATTTTTTTTATTTTGTGAATATGAGATTGATTTAATACCTCAATGTTGCAAACTTTTAACCCTTTGCAAATTAAAAATTTTTTGCGAATAATAATTCCATTTTATAGGGTTTCTTTATTTTATGCATATGAAATTGTGCAATATTTACATGTTTAGTAATTAGATACCAATATATTTAATAATGTAAACAATATTTTGAATAATGATACAGCAATGTTTAGTGGTGAAATAAAAGTTGTTTACGCTATTTGCAAGATGTAGGTACATAGACATTCATCTTGTTTCTTAACAATTTTAGTGAGTTGAAAGTGGTACAGTATATAAAATCCTAAATCTAGTTAGTTGTAGGATTTTATTTAGAAATTAAAACATTAATCCAAATTTTGTCCATGGTTTTTTATTATCATAAAATGTTTCTTATGACAAATATTTGATATTGAATTTGATGAATAGAAGTATCAATGGTTATTCGTAAATCTAGACTCGTAAGAAGCAAAGAATGCCATAAAATGGCTTCGATGATAAAATAGCTTTAAAAGATTATGAGTTTGTCCATAAAAGTATGAAAATAAAATCTTGAACTATTTCGTTTGAAAGGAAAGCAGTGTTCAATTGGTTTATTAATAGCAGCATAGTGTGAATAAAAAATAGTGAAATATAAAATAGTAAAAGATTGAAAAAATTTTAAAATATTGTAATGTTGTTTTTCTCGCAACAAAATCATTAAGGGTTGAAATCAATTTTTATTTGACGATAAAGGATCATTTTTATTTGTTTACACTTTTTTTAAAAATTATTTACTTGGCCAATAGAGGTAAACCGTTACGGTAACGATTACAATATTATCGAAGAGGCTACTGATCAGCATGGATAACTGCTCTGTCCTCATCAATTATTGTTTCATAAAATTATTCAATTAAAAAATTTTGTTATGACAAATGTCAATTCTGAATTACACAGACAATATGGTACATATTTACGGTACATATAATTTCAAATTTGAAAAACCTGAACTGTCTAATTAATTTACTTTTTACAATCGGTGAAACTTATAAACTTGATTATCTTAATTACTTCCTTTCCGAAGCAAAATTTAAATAAAAATGTGGAAAACGTAAAAAGGTCTTTACAGATTTATAACTATTTAATAAATATTTGAATCTGTCCTTTCGAATTTATACATAAATAGATACGACTTATAATTATTTCAATAATTAAAAATCGTTAAATTCTGAAGTAACGTATGCAAAAGAAGAAACACTGCTGAAGAAAAACAACATTTTTCATTAAAAGCTTATACTGAAGACAGTATTCTAATGTGCATTAATGGTATTATTTAATAATAACTTATACATAAATAATTTTCGTCGTTGCATATAACAATTATACAATACAACTTACTAGTCTTAAGCAATAATATTTTATTATTTAAGCATGAACTAACAGCCAATTCTTTACCTTCGTGATTTATCTGTTTCCCCTAATTAATTATATTTGTTCTTTTCTTCTTTCAGGTAAGTTTGCTGTCTGTATGTCCAGAAAATGCCGAGAAATAAGATCGCAAGTGATAGAAACAGAAAAGCCACATACAAGTAAGAATTATTTATATTTTAAACTGATTCTCACTATAGTGAGACTTTATTTATCCAAAATGTTCATGATCAAAGAGTCCATGATTATTATACAGGTTTGTCGATAACTGGTGGTACAACCGAAAATGAGGTGATAATATTAAAAATAGGAATTGTCTGACACGTCTGTTCATATACCGATTTTTCTACTTACAAATGTTAAGCATGCGAACTTGTCGGATTTTCAAAGTCAAATTTCTCAATAACAAAACCACACATGAAAAAATATTACTCTTCATTTTCGACTTATTGTTTTATGTAGACCACCCCCTTTTCGGTTGCACATATCATCAGTTCCTAATTTTAACTTTTGAATGAACTTAAATTGTACTTTTAAATAACGTTATTTTTCATGTAGGTTTTTTAATATCAGTGGAAAGATGAATATTAGATGATTGCATAAGTTCGTGCTCGATTCTTTCCCAATTGTAGAAAAGTATGGTGACTATATAATTGATTAATAAAGCTGTATTCTTGAAAATTCAACCATTGAATTTTATTTTCAAATCGGGCACGAACTTATGCGCAATCATCTGATATATTGACAATAACATTGTGCTGAAACACTATAGCGTGATTCTGCACCTCTTGATCGGTGGAGATCTGTTAAAAAATAAATCGTGAAATGGATCTTAATCTCAAGATCAAAATTGTTTTTTAGTGCGTCGTATATGAACAAAAGTCTTAAAGAAACAATGTAGACACATGGAATAAAATATTCACACAACGCCTTGTATTGCAAAATCCTGAATAATATGAAAAGTGCTATATTCGATGCGTATCAATTACAGTAGATTTATATGTTACACAAATTTTAAGTGGATCCAATCTTGGGACACCCTGTAGACATATGGAATAAAATATTTTACGACACTTTAAAGTCGTTTTCTAAGAGAACGGTTGACTTGAGATCTTTGTTCTTCATGATGAGTACTATAGAATGCAGTAAAAAATGTTTGACCTTGAAAGAAGGGTGAATTTTGTGATCCATTTTTTAAACAGATCTCCACCTATCCAGAGGTGCAGCATGACGCTAAGGTGATCGCGACGTGTAATTTCGAAACACCCTGCGATCGCTTTTCTCCGGTGGTTTAGGATTAAATATCCTTCAGATTTTTATATTTTACTACAATCATGAAGAATATCGGGAAATATTGATTCCTCGTCTTTTGCAAACCAGAAGTGTAAAAATGGAGGAACGTCCGCAGTGTGGATCATTGACCATCGATTACATGGTCAGTGATCATCTATGACGTGGTCAGTGATCACTTCATAGATGACATGACCACTGGCCATCGATGACATGATCACTGGCCATCGATGACATGACCACTGACCATCGATGACATGATCACTGGCCATCGATGACATGATCACTGACCATCAATGACATAATAAGTGATTATTAGACTGCGGATCTTTATGCATTTACAGCAAAATTGAGTAGATGAAATTCACAAAAATATCGGAAAATTTGACAAATTGAAGATGTCAATAAAGAATTGCTCCTCTATTAAAATCATTATAAGGAAAGAAATAACATTCAAGTTAGTTTCTATTTCTTGCAATCGGTGCGGACAATTTTTATTTTGCATAAAGATCCGCAGTCTAGTGATTATAAAATGTCGAATGTCGCAATGAAAAATATCAAATTCCTCATCGGCGATAGGGGATCGAATATTTTCCGCGGGTTGGCGCGAAACGATCATATAATCTAGCTGATAGGATGACGCCAGGTGGTATCGTTGCCTCGACGTTCCACCCCTCCCTCTTTTGTTTTTATGCTTTTTCTCTTTCATGAAATTAGCGGACCATTTCCTGAGTCAGCCGTCGCGGCATCGTGAAAATAGTTATAATAGACGAAGCAATTCCGACCGAGCTGACGCGCGTTCGGCGCTAATGAATTCAGCCGTCCGATTTATTAATCTATAAAATTCGTCGCAATCAGCTGAATGCTTTCCACCGGAGACCGGGTCTCGCAGTTTTTCCGGTCCGATCAAAAAGTCCACTTCATCGTCACACGGCAAAAGATTGGTTTTCCAATTGAATTCGCATTTAATGCGAGCGAATATTTCATAAACATTTATTATTCCGTGAAATTTTCCAGCGCTGCGCTCTAGCTCATGGAAACCCGCCGTAAAAATAACCATTAATAAAGAAAACAGACATCTCTCTGACGACCTGCAATTTTGATCCGAAATAGGCAGAAGGGAGAAGTGGGGATAACCGCGCGTGACACGGAACGCTTGATTTTAAAAATTTGGCAAGAGACAGCATTTATTTTGTTTAATGAAAGCAATGGGAAAGCGTGATAAAGTTAATAGATATTCGTCGCGCGGCGTGGACGGCGAAAATATTCAACGAGGTAATTATAAACAAACTCGTTGTAATGAATGAATAATTCTATTTTAATAAATGTTAGGTTTAGGCCAATATATACCCGGCAAATAAATGTACAAAGGCGATGTTTATACTCCGCGATTTATTAATGAAACAGACGTTTGGGACAGTGTAACATTTCGAGGGCTTGTATCTACACTAACAGATTTGTTATTGGATGTATGATAAATAAAGTATAAATAAACAACAGTGATAAATAAACAACAGAATTACGTTCACTGCTGTATCGACGAATGGCTTTCCTTTCGATACATTGGAAATAAATTATTGGGTTGGAACGAAAGTTCGTAGCGTTTGTAAATTAAAATTGAAAGGTGAAATTTTCAGATCTAATCTCCTAAACACTTCCACTTAAAAAAAAGTTATGTAGACCACGTAATGGGCCCCTAGAAGCCAAACAACTTTTGCCTAAAGCATTTCTTCCTGTCTCAAAAAATGTAGAAGTTATTCAGGTGACTCACCCTGTAGAGCTCCAAATTCTTTTGAATTTTCGAGTTTCCGAACTGCCCCTGTGGGTACACATTTTCAGACATTGCTTTTTAAAAATATGCATATATTATTATATAATTATAAATTATAATGCGGAAAGCATTATTATATAATGTGACTATAAATACTAGGGATGGGCGAGTACCCGAAAATTTATGTTGTTCGGAGACCCTCTAATAAACACCTAACAAAAGAAAATAAGTCGAATCCATTTTCCGATTCCAAGACTCCACTTTGTTCTAACCATAGAACTCTTGCGCGAAGCGCTTCACCGCAAGGTGTAACGTTTATATTGTTTTATCTCGGCAGCGAAATATCACTCTGAATAAATAAACAAGCGTTAAACGGAATAACAAAGACGGGACTAAATTTGAGGTCTCGGTCCGTTCCCCGAGGCGCGTCGTTCTCTCTCCGGTCGAGGGGAACGAACGGTCGTCTCTCTTATTCGGACGAGACGCAGAATTATTTTCAGACGGCGCGGCGGCGTCGGCGTCGGCAATAGAATCGCGGAAGGGATTTTCGTAGCTCGCGTGATAAAGAGCGAATTCTTTCTTATCGCCGCGCGGCAGCGAGCTTCCTGCTCGAAACAACAATGTTTCGTTGTTCACCTGGCAACAAAACGCCTCTCCGCCTCTCTAGCTCTGCTTTCTTTCGGCCCCCCTTCGCCTTTATTGTTCCTCTTAGATCTTCTCCTCTGTTGCTCTGACTCCGCCACTCCCTTTATCTTCTTCTTTATTCTCTCTCTCTCCCTCTGTTTCCGACGGAGTCTCGCGAAACGTTTCGTTTGCCGAGTCCTCTAGAAAACTGGTGCGCGTTTCGGTAGACGATGCTGGGTGATAGTTGGAATAAGGAGAGAGAAAGGAAAGCGAGGGAAGTGTGCGAGAGAGGCGCGGCAGACGGTGGTAGAAAGGAAGTCAAGCGAAATAGCAAATCCTCAAACAAACGGTAGAGTCTTTGCGAATCGAGTGAGCTTAGCAGTGGATTATCTTCGGCGGATATACAGGCTATATAGCCTGACGTCGGGCTTGGCCGGATGTTCGATACCAAAGAGCCCAAAATCGTGTTCCACCGGTTTATACCGTTCCCTCCCGCCCCGGAGGGGCCGGGGTATTGTTGAAACACAGTCACGAGTGCATAAACCCGAGATCGTGTCGCACCTACATAAGCTCGCATTTGTTAGATATGCATGAAACTCCCGCGCGAACCGCCACGAAGAAAAAGGCGGCTCGGGAGCTATCGGCTGCGGTGATTGAGCACGAATCTTTGGAAACATTGGTGGTTTATTCTTATCTTCGTGCAAAATTGACAGACGCTGTTCACACGATCTTGGATGTCTTTGCTACCCGAGATTGATGTCGCTTAGAACCATTCGGGGCTTCATTCATTAATAGACTGCGGATTTTATGCATTTATGACGAAAATGGGCACGTACAATTTAAAGCAGTGTTCAAAATATTTAAGGACATCAATGTATCAGTTTCAGCTTAAGGGTAGCGCCTACTCTAGCAGACGACAGTCGCTAGATCACGTATACGTACGCGAGGATTGTAAGGGTCCGGGACTCCGCTTCTGATTTCTCAATAATGCAAAAACGGGATTTCTTAATAGTCAAAATCGCTAGATGAAAGATCACTCTAGGTTGCTATTTGCCTTGAAAGTCCTACTTTCACATTTACGACGCATAATTCTCATTATTCGGCAGAACAAAAATCGTATATTTTAATGTACGTTAACTGAATAGGATATTGGCTATTATATCACGAGAAATTCTGTACTTGCTGTGTGAAAACAATTTCTTTACATAAATTATTGAAATTTGGAAATAAACCAAATAGCCAATACCCTATTCAGTTAACATACATTAAAATATACGATTTTTTACAGACGCAATTTCTCTTGAACAGGATCCATATCCGGATCGAAACGTTGAGAATAATTTAAAAATTTGCAAAATTGCTTGTTAGTCAAAATTAGATCGAACCTATGCGCCGAATTTACGATCGACAAAGAAGAATTTCTATCATGGATTAATCATAATATCGTGTGCCTAAAATTACTACTGTGCAAAAGAAAGAAGCACCCAGTATAATTATAAGACATAATGACAAACAATATCTTTATGTAGAAATTGTATTGAACAATGATTTATTGCATTTAAAATATTAGATAATCCGCAATAACACATATTCTCAGAACTATTCAATTAAACAGCGGAATCCTTTTTCAAAACTTATCGTGTTCTTGTTTGATTTTTTACGTTTTTCTATTAAATATGGCCGGGTGCTCCTTTCTTTTGCACAGTAGTGTATATCTTCTAACGCGACGAGCACTAGTAGCGTGCCAGAATGAGAAACTTTATTAAATAAAACGTGGCCATAAATTTTCCGAAATCCGCAATAATATCTGTCACCACTGCCGGTCGGAATTAATCGCGACCAATCCCGAAACAATTGACCCCGTGACGAACGACATCGGGCGGCGCAGTTTCGCTATTTACGGACGGCGGCGGCAGATCGATTCCTTTCGCTTTCGGCAGCCGTTAGGTGAAATTCAATGAATCCGGTGCACGCACGCATTAAAGTTTCACGCTCCGTTGTTGTTTTCATGCAAACGAGCTACGTGTCCGGCCGACGAAACGAGTTTCGATTTGCCGGATCTCGGGCCGGCATATCTGAAAACGATATTGCATTCTCTGCCATGGAAAAACCTGGAACGCGATCCTCCACGGCATTTCTTCGTCGCGAGAGGAGACGCGACGCGATGTGTCGACGTCTCGAGCCACACGATATTTCGCGATAGCTCGCTACGGAAACTTAGGCAGCCAGCAAAACCTCCGTCAGACTTCACCCCGGCGGCCGGGCAACTTCCGCACGGTGTCTGTACAATGTTGAAGCAGAGACTGTCTCCCTAATTACTGGAAATTATTCATGAGCTGCAACGTTCCGCGAAGCGTTCGTCTCTCGGCTCTCAGCTTTCGCGATCCGCTTAGCGCGCCGACCGAGTTGCAGCTTCCCCCTGTTCCCAGGTTTACGTAACGCTAGTTTAAAACGCGATATGGAATTTTTTATTTCGGCCAGCCTCTATGAAATAGAGATGTTCTGAGGTGGAGCGCCCTGACCGCGATGCTCGCCGGATTACGTTTCCACGCGTACGAGATTAGATTCCCGGGAGAGAGAGAGAGAGAGAGAAAGAGACAGCTCTGACGAGAGCGCGGATAGTTCAGTTAACGGAGGAGTTCTGAAATGGAACCCGCCTTGCTGGAAAAAGTGTTGGGCATGCCGAAAATTATTCCCAGAATCGTTTCATATTCTATCTATATTACACAGCGTCATCTCAGCCGTGGTAATAGGGTCTAAAAACAAGTCTAAAAGCACAATTAGACATTCTTTTTTGGTATACGTTCACAAAAACTATTTTAACCCCATTCCGGTCCTATGTCGAGTCAGACTCGACTTTTGCATAAACATCATTGTGAGTACTTCTTAACACATTATCGACCGATCATTATTGCATAATTTTGAAAAATCTATGATACATGGCTAAACACTTTTTAATGTTTGGCGGCTCGATAATGTGAGAGAGGAGGAAAAGGAAGGGGAGCGTTTCGTCCTAGACCCGCTAGAGGACTCATCGGTAAGGCTATCTAGCGGGCCCTGCCTTAGACGCTAAGATATCGGAAGGCGGTTGAGGACGGTATATATAGGGATCGGTGACGGATCAGGTAGTTGCGAGAAAGGTCTTTGACTATCTGTTTATCTTGTGGCGAGTGTAGAAAGTTAGTCGCCACAAATGGAACCTTCAATAGCAACAGCAATCTTCATTGTGAACTAACAAGTCATCTAATAGTTTCATTTAAAATTGCAATGTAAAAAAATTTCTATGCTTTCTTTTGGTACAGCATCATTATTGAAAATCCTATTAATAGGCTTCTGGTGGGTAAAGTGTTAAAATAAAATTTCATTCATTACTCCTTCTATCGAAGATCTTTCGCTATTTCCATAGTCGACTAGATCACTATTTCTAATTACAATTGTCTAGTGTTTATGAAGTTTTTGTACTTGTTTTGTATAATATCCCTTCGATGGCTTCGAATTAAAGTCATCAATTCAGTCAGTCAATTTCTTGGGACAAAATTAAATGAATAAAATGTTACATTAAAAAACAATGGAAAAAATAACAGGTCTACAAAAGCTATCTTACACCTTTTTCGGTCCTATGTCGAGCCAGACATTGACTTTTGCGCTAACAGTTCCTTATTATACTGAGTTACATTCGATTCATTAATAATGCCATAATTTCACGGTATGCACGAACAATTGCAGTATCTCTCGGCTGTTAATTGCATAACAATTAAGTTATAGAATGTTTTATCAAGGTCTGAAATAAAAGAAAGAAAACATGTAAGAAAAATTTGGAATCACGGGCTAAATTCAGAGAAACAGGATGTTCAGAAGAAAAACTGAATGCCTTTAGAGCAACCTAGGAAGATTTATTTGTCAAAAAACTTACGAATAGTATGTTTTACATTTTGCATTATTTTTTAGTAATCAAGGAACCCGTATTTTTCTTCAAACTGCTTTAATGACAGCCTGACATATTCAGGGCACCCTGGCAATTAGTTTTTCGAATGTTTCTAATTTGACATTTTTCCATGCTTGTAGAAGTTACCAAAGATGTCCCTTTAGAAAAGTGCATTCTGAGCATTGTCTTACACTGGGTGTATAAACTATACAAGAGCATTATGGACATAAGAAAATATTGAAATCTGTTTAGAAATATTATTCAACTAGTTAATATTTGATATAATAACGATGGATCATTTCAAAATTTATCGGTATATTCAAGTTGTACAAAAATCATTACATTAAAAATCAATACATTAAACACATTAATTAACAGATTTTGATCAGCCTTTTCATTTTTCTTATTGACAAATTCGACTTTTGTCATGACAAAAATATATTTGATTATAGTAGATAAAGTTAACAAATAAAAGTAACAAAATTATAGGTTTCTCTTTAAAAAAGCTAATGTCAATTTTGACAATTCCACTACCTCTTTAATCAGTACGTGTTTATGTCTTCACACTTCATTTTTCTTAAATTTCATAAATCTCTCTATCATTTGCATAATTTTCAGCTCAAAGTCATCTCAAAGTCATGGTGCGGAATATTATTGCGGTTTGACTTTGCTTGTTTAATGGTAAACAGAAAAGTAACTTTTAAAATTATCATTCAATTTAACAAATGTTTGAAACGACAGACTTGCGTACCCTCTGAAATATGATAATCTTTACTGCAAGCTAGTTTTGTATCTGCACAATTAGCAAAATAATTAGGTGTGGCAGAGTTAGAAAAAGAGAACTGAAGTAGACATGCTAAAACAATTAAAAAGGATTCAAGAAGGAGGAGGAAGAAGATAGATTCTCAATCGTGATAACGCACATCAATCTTGCACGTGAATTTCTCGCACGTTGTAACGTGACCGTTCTTGATCATCGTCTATATTCATCGGACCCATCCCCGAACGACTCTTTTTTATTTCCAAGGATAAAAACCGTCATGCGAGAAGGACATACGAATGACGTAGAAACAATAAAACGGGAAACGACGAGAGTCCTGCACAGCGTTTCACAAGAAGTTCTCTTTTGAGCAATGGACACGCCACTCGAGTGCACACATTCGAAAGAGGGCTACTTCGAAGAGTGCACCATTAACTCGAAAGAAAATTGAAACACAGAATTCTCTTGCCGACGATTCTACGATCGTTCCGAACCAGAGTACTAGTTAAAAGTTCAATTTATTGACGAGTGAACTAAAATTTCGTTAGACAGAGGCTTTCATGAATAAAGTTCAGAAAATTCTATTTTGCGCAAGGCTCCGCAGTCGACTTGCGTTTACTTTGCCCTAAACTGGAACGGCGTCGCTTTGAACCCGGCTTAATGTCGCATTTTCCCGGCTAGTATTCGCGTGTCGACACCGATCCTCGAATTTAAAAACCGTAAAAGCCGAAAACGAATCGTCTCGGCGAGTCCCACGATCGTCCGGAGGGGGGGGAGGGGTGGCTCGACGATGGAGAGAATAAGGCTCGATTCGCGGGTGGATTTAAGCAGCTCGCGCGCTCGGATCGCTCCTGTTGGTCGTACGGTCGGCAATTTCGCGGCGTTACGACTCACTCTTTCCGCAAACGACAGGCCGCGCTGTGCTGGTACAGTAGTGTGAAACGTCGCGCAAAAGTGGAGCGCGGATAATGGAGGTCCTTTCCCGCTCGTCCCGCACCTCTTACGATCAAGACACTCCGGCAGATGGGAAATCGATGCCGGCTACGGGGACGTGGCAAAAAACGACACAGCGCCGTGCCATAACCCTGAGGGGGTTTGAAGGAGTCATCGAAACAAGACTGCAGTCGCAGCAGGCATTACGGGCTATATAGCAGGTGTTTGTACACTCCTGGACAAAATGCCATCTTTAATTTCTCCAAGAGTACGTCTATCAGGAGATGGCAGTGAGAAACATGTATTATGCGTCCAACGAAAGATGGCACGGAGGTACCACGTGGTATCCCTACTTCGCGCTACACGTCCTCCGTTATTGGCCGAATCGTTTGACGAAGACGGCATACGAGCGTATTGAGTGTGACTGCAATAGAGCGATGTGGTGACGCCGAGCTCCTATGCCAACTGTTCTTGCCAGAACCTAAGCGCAAGAGTGGGATCCGCAGCCTAGCGTCAAGAGTGGGGTCTCGCAGATCCCCCTGCACCCCACTGTCAAAATCTCTACCATCTTTCGTTGGACGCATAGTACTGTGGTGAGATGACAAGAAGTTCCCTGGCAAGAATGCGGTGACGTTGGCTACGAATGCGCGGCCGATTGGTTAGTTTGGACACATTTGTCTCGATTGAGACAAAACTGTGCCCACCGTAGCGCTCACTGTCCCTTTCCAGTAAGCGCCGTTACGGTGGAGCGGCAAAGACACGAAACATTAGCGAACGCAACGAAGGTGTGCTCTGCACGGAAGAAAGGTTGGTGGGGGAAGCAGGCGTTTGAAGGACCCCAACAGTGCCCAGCACAGGGCTAGGGGATTCTACTGGCCCAAGCTGTTACACACACACTAATCGGATCGCCTGACGAATCCTACTACTACTATGCAGCGTGTGACGTAAACAGCCTAAGCAGTGGGACCGTGTGGGGACTATGGGAGCGTCAGAGGTGGCGATAGATGGAGCTAACGATAAACCCCTCTTGCCCCTGTGCCGTCCCGGAGAATATCTTGTCATCTCACCACAGTAGGGACCACGTGATATCCCTACTCCGCGCTACACGGCTTCCCCTATTGGCTCAATCAGCCTGACGTCAGCAGTAGGCTCTCGCAAATCACTCTGCGTCCTACAATCGAAATATCATATATCATATCAAATATCATATCATAGAAGGGGAAGGGCAGAGTGGGAGGCAAGTCTTAATCTTGCAACACTACTCCTAACCGGGCCACCATTATACGAACTACGGTCCAGCGTACTATTTACTATATGACCGCATATTCTGAAATACATACAGCCAATTAATGCTAAACCTCATACATACGAACTCTTATCCGAGGCTTTATTATACGAACTACGGTCCAAGAGTACTATTGACCATATGAACGCGTATTCTCAAGTACATACTGTAGAATATCGTTCATCCGAACCTCATTTATGCGAACCAATTAATGCTAAACCTCATATATACGAACTCTTAACTGAGCCACTTACAGTCCGACATACTATTATGTGTATGAAGTACATACACACAGTAGAATATCGTTTATAGGAACATCATTCATAAACCTCATGTATAGGGTGGGCATCTTGAATTCCTCGCTTATTTTTTATGATAAAATAAGATTCATTATTTTGTTCACAGGGACAAATACTGTGATAAGATAAAAATTGTTCTCAAGGGCGTATTTATCGAGATTTCAAGATCATCGGAGTTTTTTTAAAAATGGAACGATCGCGATATGATAGTTGGGGTCAAGATGATGTATCCAAACACCTGTAATACTATGACCTTTGCGTGTCCTTGAGTATGAAACATTCATAAACACTAGGCGATTGATGAAAATAATGAAAGAACTCTGATGGAAGGATTAACGAATAAAATTTTATTTTAACTCTTACAATTTCGATATGAGGTTTTAGAGGATGAACTAATCTGGTGTCTTTCTTATGTTACTAGAAGTATTACTTGAATCTTGATTAGGAACAGTAAACACGTTTCTTATAGCCTCAGTATCCCGCAAAAAAAGTAAATTTAAAAATATATAAAAACATGGCTAGAAATTTTGGGTAGACATATTTTTGCGGTTTTTAAAGTTATTTTAAAAAGTCAATTCAGTAATTTCCTATAATTTCAATAATCGTGAAATAGAAAACTAGTGAACCGTGGTAGGTTTAGTGTTAAAGACAGCGCGCACGAGTTATAATTTTGTCCAGGAGTGTATCAGGTGTTTGTAGTCGTTTCGACGGGGCTTGAAGCACGGGACGAGTAAAACCGGCGTCGGCGGTCGTTCGCCAGTTTTTCTGAGGTCTAGCCGCGCGGATAACCGACCGGAAAACCCTGCGGGGTCGTCGGGAGCAGCCAGATACTGAGGACGTCTAGTTTCTTATCGGGCCGAGCATCATCCTCGAAGATACTTCGCCCGTTGTTTCCACTCCGGAACGATCGTTCGAGCCTGCTTCGGGTTCCGCGACGACGGGCCCTTAACGTTTGCGTAAATCTAAATCCCATTGCCTAGGAAAATTGTCCTCGCTGATACGGTGAAACCGCGCGGAAGGAATCCGATAAACAGCCGAGCGAGTTCTTAAAGAAGCTACACCGCGGAGCAGAAGAATTTGTACCATCCTCCCCTCGGTCTTCCTTCTCTCGCTTAATTAAACCCTCGATTAATTTCTCGTCTGCTTCGCGCTACGGGATGGAGGATTTTTCTTTTACACCGGGATCGTCGCGGATCCTCGAAGCCACGGATAAGACTATAGCAGCATGTTGCGCCGCGCAAGAAACTCCTCAAGCGATCAACGAGACATCTGATAGCCCAGTCGCCGTTGATGAAGTTTCCCATCAGGAACTTCGTTAACTTGTAACGACGTAAGAGATTTAAATCCACACAGAGGTGTCCTTTGACGCTCGGTTTGTGCGACCGATCCAATCCGCCCTGCGACCACCACCAACGAGGTCTCGAGGGACGATGGGTAATAGAGGAACCGAGTATTTTTATGAAGTGTCGCGAACCGTGAATCTGCTACTAACGAGACCCGTTATGTAGCCCCATCTGGGCTTCATGGGACGTGTAATATAAAACGCGTAAAAATAATCGACGCTACCTTTTTTGGGGGTGTCAATCACCTGCGGATAATTGACCTCAAATTGGTTTTGTAAAGTTCAGCGGTTCTGCTCGGTAAGTGGCGCGCGATCGTCACTACAAACCAATATGGCGGCGCCCTTACATGTCAAAAACACTGGAGAATGCTCAAGTTTAAGCAAGCATAACTCCTGAACCATTGATCCTACAGGATCGAAACTTCGATCTGCAGCCACCCCTGGTACAGATCTACTGGATTACATACCAAATACATCATAATTTATAGGAGAAAGACACAAATTTTGAGTTCGGCAAAGTAAAGAGCAGCTGGGGTCTTTTCTGCCTACGATTGATAGTCCATTTCATTAGGAATTCAGTGTCTATAATTATTCAAGGTCATGCAAGGTCACCAGCAGAGGAAATGTATATTTTTCTTCAGTTTCTACAATTCATAGAATTATGAGGAGACTAATGATTAGGGTTATTTTAAAAGTTTCAGTGATTATAATTACTCAGGGTCGTTAAAGGTCACCGACAGAGGAAATGTAAAAGATTAATGATTATTAGACTGCGCATCTTTACGCAAAATTAAAATGATCTGCATTGATTGTGGGATTCAGGAATAAAATAAAAATTTATTTCGTCCCTTTGTTACATTGAAAACGACACTACAATATTCTTAAATATTTTCTTATCTTTTACTGTTTTATATTTCATCCAACCAATTTCTTCGTAAATTCATAAACATCCGCAGTCTAATGATTATGGTCATTTCAAAAGTTTAAAAGCATTTCGAAGCTACACCCTGTACATTTTCCAAATATTTTCCATGTTATATTTTGTTCTGACTAGAAAAATTTGGTTACATGTGGACAGTTAACAGGGGAAGTCAATACCTCGTTCCAATTTTTTAAAAATTGCCTGGTACCGTGAAACTCCGAAACGTAGTAGCCAATATATTTTTAGTGCTTACGAGCACGTGAAAATTACCCAGAAAGTTAACATTAGGAACGATATTCGGTCGTTTACCACGGAAAATATTAATCGTAACAAGTACACAGGAAAAATGTGTACAACGTGCGCGCTTTTAATTCTGAAAGTACTCGCGTAAACAGATTTTTAAAGGATCCGTTTGTTTGAAAAATGCGTTTTAAACATAACATTACATTTCTCAATTTTTGCTGCGTGAAAGTCAAATAAAAGCTCGGGAAATATTCGCATTGAAATGCGAGTGTACACATCATCGTAAAAATTTGCAACAGCTTTGATTTTACTGATCTACAGATAGTCATCGTATGTGTGCAGTATACGAATGGACATGCAATAATATTGGTCATACATGTAGTTCAAATAAAAAATTCTATTGGGTCGAATCGTAAATAACTTCCACTGCGAGCGTTGTAAAATTATTCAGTGAGTGTGACCCGACATTAATGGTGAGAGTAGTTTAATGATTGAACCTACTAATAATTGAACAAATATCTTGCATCCAATAAATTATTTTTAGTTTAAACCAATATTTTATTTGTGTTTTAAGTATTGATCTTCGTAGTATTGAATAATTCACGTATACAGTGGCCGACAAAAGTGGAGGTATACTGATGAAAATTGTTCAATTTAATTTTTTCTAAAATTAATAAATTGGAAGACGGCTTTACACATTTACAGAACATGATCAAGTGTTTATAGTCCGACTATACAATAATTATCATTAATAAAATAAATATATAGTTTACTGAAGAAAGAATGAAATTTACACAAATATGATTATATATTTCTTTCGATTTATTAAAACGTTTTTTATAAAATTAAGTCAATTTATTCTAGTAATAATACTAGAATAAAGTATAGTAATGTCCTTGGTCGAAAGTAAAATACACAACCTCGTCCCTCACAATAAACAGTTTCCGAAAATAAAGGATCGAATACACAATCTCACCGTTGACTGGCATTTCCACAACGCGAGCATGACTGATAGCCCACTAAAAAGCGAAAAAAAAAACATCCGTGCAAATATTTCCGTTAGTTTCGCATTATATTATACACAAGCTTCATAATAATCGGAAGGCAGCACTCGGGGTAACGTCCCTCGTAATCTTCCTTTACGCTCGTTCCGCGGCTCGTTAAATATGTTTCGCAATTATTCCGCGGAAGGAAAAATAATTGTAACAAATTACGGAGGCACGAAACGACGGCGCTCGCGGCCGTTGAGCGTGTATAACGAGAAAATTTGGTGCGCGTTTCACGGAAGATCGGTCCGCGTAAAAAGCACGGCAACGTAAAATTTAACGGGCCCATGGTGCCAATATTTAACGCTGTTATATTTGCCATCGGACGTGTCCCACCCTCCCCTTTGCAACCCTCCGCTCCTCTGCAACCCTTTACAGAGTCGTCGAGGTAAATCCAGTCATTACCTAGTCATTACCTAAAGAAAAACAGTTGAAATTGCAGGAAGTACTATCGAAGTATTACTACAGGAAAATATCGAAGCATTTTTTCGTCATTTTGTAAAAGTAGTGAATAGTCTACACAATGGAATTACTCGATTTAGCCTCCACTAGCACCCACAACCATCTTGAGCATATACCATGACTGACAATTTTCCACTTGTGCACTGATTTTTATAAACCCTGAGATCATTTGAAATAACATTTTTCTTTGTGGAAATGTTCTCCTCGGAGTTGTTGAGGAGTTATCAACGAAAATAACGGATTCTGGCTTCGCCATTGCCAATGCAACGCTTGGTATATTCTACTATAATCTAGTATACTGTGGTATATACCAGTATATTTTACTGTATTTTAATATATTCTACTGTATTGTGATATATGCCAGTATATATTACTATATCCTCGTATATTCTAACATATTCTACTATATTCTAGTATATATTTCAGTATATTCCAATATATTCTACTATATTCTACAATATTGTAATATATTCGACTATTCGACTACATTCCAATATATTCGACTATATTCCAGTATATTCTACTATATTCTAGTATATTGTAGCATATTATAGTACATTCCAATATATTCTACTATATCCTTGTATAAAATATTTCAGTATATTCCAATATATTCTTCTCCATTGTAGTATATTTTACTATATTGTAATATATATACTAGTATATTATACTATATTCTAATATATTGTAATATATTATAATATATGCTACTACATTTTAATATATTCCAATATATTTTACTATATCCTAGTATATTATAATATATTCTACTACATCCTTGTTTAAAATATTTCAGTATATTCCAATATACTACTACATTGTAGTAGTATATGTATTGTACTACAGTTTGCTATATTGTAATATATTCGAGTATATTCGACTATATTCGAGTATATTCTACTATATTCTAGTATATTGTAGCATATTATAGTATATTCCAATATATTCTACTATATCCTTGTATAAAATATTTCAGTATATTCCAATATATTCTACTACATTGTAGTATATTTTACTATATTGTAATATATTCTGGTATATTGTACTATATTGTAATATA
>CM052268.1:1825325-1853949 GCA_028455795.1 Lasioglossum marginatum
ATAAAAAAATGTTATTCCTTCACTTCGACTTGATTTTGCATGTAGAATCCCCACTCGACCGCTTCTGTATATTGTTGGTTATTTAAAGTAAGGTTTAACAGATTGACTGCCATCTCATCCCTATAAGGTTGACAGAATTATTTGTCCAAATTGGAAAATTGATTTTTATGTAATATACACATTGATTGCCGTCTCACCCCAAGAAGGGTGACAGAATTACTGGTCCAAATTAGAAAATTAATTTTTATGTTACTCTATATTATGTTACTTGTACTATATTAAACTCGAATCTTACTAAATAAAATCTTACTTTCTATGGTAGTAGCCACAGATTTTTTAAATCGTACAAAATTCTGTCATATTTTATATCCTAGCATAGTTTGAAAATTTTCAACAGCGATAATTGCATAAAGATCCGCAGTATAATTATATATTAATTGTACCAAAAATTAGGATTTGGAAAATATTATACACTATGACTTTTGAATTTTTATTTCATTAAAGAAACTTGACTTAATACTTCAGATCAATTGTTTCTCTGGCAGTGCAACTATTTTTCCGTTGAAGTTCATGCGAAGGTCAACACGTCGTGTTTTCAAATTTTCAAAAAACGCTGGGGTATCGAATTTGACAGAATTTAGTACAATTTTTATTTATTACGACCTACAGAAGCTATTACCAATGAAGATAGGATTTTATTTGGTCCCACTTTCTTAAACCTTGTCTACAAAACTAGAAAATTGCATAAATTTATTTATATACTAACCGTAAAATAATGACAATACGAATTTAGCTCGATATTTACTCTGAAAGTAAGGTTAGGTTCACTATTAGTGCGACCGACCTGCCCTCTACAACCAGTCTGCTTTCGGCAAAATAGGAGTAAACCTTGCTGTAGTAGGGAAAACCGAATTTTATTTAAATTTCTCAATTATATAATTTTAAGTCTCATGTACAAATTTTCAATAATTTAAATATTTACAAATCCGCAGTCTAGTCATCAGAAATTTTTGCCTGAAAGAATCATCTCCCAGGTTCATCGTCCCCTAAACGCTCGCGGGGAACCCGGCGATAGGAGCCAGGCGAGCATCGTCGGGAATTATGCTGCAGGTGTAACTGATCGACAAGGCAGGCAGACAGCTTGTTCATCCGGCGAATATAAGATCCCCGTACGAATTCCTTCTGGCGTGCGTTCGGCTGCAATTCGGGACGGTGGATCCAATTTTCCCCGCTCGACAATCCCTGCTCGCATTTCATTCATCCGTCGCGTCGGGCGGGTTTGTGCACCATCTTCCGTAACTCGATGCGTTCCTCGCGAGGGTGTCGGGGTCTGGCTTCACAGTCTGACCGACGCGAGACAACGCGACACGACTAATTCGAATTCCTGGCGGGCCGCGTGCCTCCGCGGCGCATTACATTCATATTCCAGCGTCTCGCGATCCTCGGAAAAACTCGTCGCCTCGACGCCAGCTTGCCATGGCGTTGATATTAATAATGTAATCGGCCAGAGGGGCAGGGGGGTTGGTTCAGTGGGGCGGCTGGAGGTCGGGGAGGGATGGGCGGTTGAATTAGGAACGGTGTCACGTCGTCAGAGCAAAGGCGGACGGTAGGTCGTCGACGCCAGAGACGTAGATAATTAAACCACGACCTTCCCTTGGTCGCAAGGCGTCGTCAGCGCGTCGGTTACCTGGCCGTTATCGTGCCAGGAATGGGAATCTCGAGGCTTGGGGTCGCGGAGGTATCGCGACGAGTCACGGCCACAGTCAAAAGACCGCAGCGAGCGTTAATAACGTCGAAGTCCTCCGTCAGTTTGTTATCTTCCAACGTGGCGCTCTGTGCTACGAAGTCATAGTGCTCAAACCGTGGAAATGATTCAACATGATCGCCACCAGCGTCACATTAGAAAATGAATGGTGTATTTTCTAGTAAGAATTGTCTTCTTCCTTCATTCCTAATATTGAGGATCCCAGGAATGACGAGTTTCGCATGCAATTACTGTCTTCCCTCGCATACTGTAACTTTCGTCTCTACGGATAATGTTACGTTTTATCCTTGCTACGAGGGGATTCCCCCTTGGGCGGTTGGTCGCGCTACAATGAAACATATGTTATAAATGTAACATAGTACTTTTAGATATTTCGCTACCAAATCTTTACCAACGTATTTGTGAAATTTTTCTGATTAAAAAGAGACCAAACACGATAGAATTGCGATTATATTTACGTGTTTAATAAGCAATGGAAGTTTCGAACGCAAAGGAGGACAGCACGTGGGAAGAAAGAAACACGCAGAGTCGTAGCAGCCGGCATAGATCAAAGGCCTACGTATCGATTGCAATGGTAACGCCAGAGTTGGGCAAAAATTTTATGTAAATAAAAATTTCGAATGAAGTGGGTTTAAAACGCACATGGAAAAAATCCACTTTATTCGAAATTTTTATTCAAATAAAATTTTAGCTCAACTCTGGTTAACGCAAATACATAACTTTTTTATTTTTTCTTCGTTATGACAGGGTGACAAAAAGAATATCTTAAATTTCTCGAGGTCATTTCAAGTATATTCCAGTACGTTCTACTATATTCTAGTATATTGTAGTATATTTTAATATATTCCAGTATATTTTACTATATCCAATATATTCTACTATATACTTATATACAATATTCCAGGATATTCCATTATATTCTACCACATTGTAGTATATTGTAGGGGTATATATCGTTATATAACAGGGTGACAAAAAGAATATTTATCTTTATTTTCTCGAGGTCATTCCAAGGTCATTGGTTTTTTTCAAATGGGATGCCACATTTTTCTTTTAATAATATGAAGCTATAGACAAAAGACAAGTTCAGCATATTTTCTTTGAAATGACCTTGAAGTAACCCAAGGTTTGCGAAAATGAACAACTTTGGAAAATTTATTTTTACCAGGTTCTACTTTTAAACTTTTAAAAAATGCAAGCTGTGCTACCTTCTTGTCGCACAGCGCACGTCATTCACCAGTTAATATAAACAAGAACGTCTCTGCTCGGAAGGTTTGCTCCGGGTCGCCGAGTCAAAAGTGCAAAGCAGGCGTTAATAACTTTGAATCTGTCGTTCCGTCGCCCGTTACGCTACAGCAACCGTAAATAGTCGATTAACGTTGATTAAGCTATAATTTAATTGGCAATTTAATTACAAACCGTCTTGTATAATAGCAGCGGACAGCCAGACTGGCGGCGGAACATTACGGAACGGGAACGGGAGCGTGCCTTCTCGTTTACAAAGGCTTTTATAAATGGGAATTACCGGTTCTCCCGGCGAACTTTGGCGTGGTCCACGGTTCCAATTAGTCGCGTTTGTGCTCTCGTTCTTTCGATGTCATCGATGGCTCGTCGTCCACCGATTGTCCCGCGAAATTGCATCGTTGTGAACGTGAGCGTCGTGTCGGGCCGGGTCGGACTGAAGTTTCCCGCGGAGAGAGCGGATCCAAGTTGCCCGTTCGTTAGGGGATTCTCGTGGATTTCCATTGAAAGGCGACGACCGTCGTCCATGATACTCTAACGAATTAGGCGATTGCCACGACCGACAGTCGAGGTCCGGGGTCTGGGACTTAAAACGCGCCTAATTAACCCTTACGAGGCCGACGATTATCAAGTAGATGGACGTTAAGCATCGGACTATATAAAATTACGCGACCGTGTCCCCGCGCCACCAGCAATTTCGAGAAAACGATGCCATTATCATTAATGTTTTACCGCGATCACCGTTGTTCACCGCAAAGTGCTCGTTCAGTGTAATAATTATTATCATCCCATTTGCGACATTACGAGCACGGTACAGAAGCAGTGCTCTGCGGACGACCTTCCCGCACCCGAAAATCGAAAGCTCGTCCCGAATTCCTTTCCTACACCCCCCACCCCCTCGCTACCCCTCAGGACAGCGGCAATTTGTTAAAGTATTTACGGGGGGCCGCTTATGGAAATTAACAATCGCGAAATTTCTCTATCCGGTCGACTGGGACGAATTCAATTGCACGGGCCACAATGATTTCTCTTGTTCGCGCCGCGGAAAGTTTGCACTAACAACCGGAACACTTATCGAGCGTTCCCACGTTGAAGTATGCATCAAACCCGTTGCCAATAATACGATTGTAAATCAGTCGACCGCGAGCCCGATGCCCCGGAAAATCGCTGGGTATTACGATCCCGTGGCTGTTATTGTTGTTCCCCGTCGGTGTTTGTTATTATTGTTATTCCCCGTCGTTAGCGTTAGTGTTATTATTAACAAGTTGCGAAACGCGTAATAGGGATAACTCGATATACGATACAACGACGCGCGTAAAATTATACAATAGTTTGGCAAACATGCTGCGCCGGTTCAGTGGAAGCGGTGTCATTATCATTTTAGCGTAATTACCATTCGGTAATTACCGGCCGTATTCATCACGGAGCGTCTCGATGTTTATACCGTCACACGTAGCGTGCTAGTTAGCCCTGTCACGTGCACGAGCACGTTCCTGCCGGATATCGGCCGCCATCGCGTCCAGCATCGAAAAAGGTTCGCGGCCCATCCGCTTGGATCATTCGTGCTTGCTATTAGAGCTGGGAGGGCCGATCCAGGATAAACTTTACTTTGCCGGACTTAAAATTTTCGCCTTTCTCCTATCAATTATTATATATTTGGTACGTAATCCAATAGATTTGTACCCGGAGAACCTGCAGATCGAAGTTTCGATCCTGTAGGATTAATGCTTCAGGAGTTATGGTTGCTTAAAGTTGAGCAATTTGCAGTGTTTTTGACAGGTAAGGGCGCCGCCATATTGGTTTGTTGTCCCGATCGCGCACCGGTTACCGAGCAGAACCGCTAGATGACTCCCACCCACCCTAGATGACGCCACCCCAGGTACAAATCTACTGGATTACATACCAAATACATAATAATTTATAGAAGAAAGGCAAAAATTTTGAGTTCGGTAAAGTAAAGAGCAGTCCCGATTCAGAATTCTTCAGAAAGCGAAAGAAATTTTTGCAAACTTTTTAGTTTTCGAATGAAAGTCAAT
Source organism: Lasioglossum marginatum (assembly GCA_028455795.1). Taxonomy (NCBI): domain Eukaryota; kingdom Metazoa; phylum Arthropoda; class Insecta; order Hymenoptera; family Halictidae; genus Lasioglossum; species Lasioglossum marginatum. The sequence goes on from CM052268.1 coordinate 1,830,369, forward strand.
TTATACTATCCGGTTCCGTTCAGTACATTCACACTTTAATAACTAGACTGCGGATTTTTATGCAAAATAAAAATTCTCTGTCTCTATTGCAAGACACAGGAGCCACATTGAAATTGCTTTCTTCCTTTAATTATTTTAAAAGGTTTTCAATTCTTTTAATCTTCGCACTATTTAAAATTATAGCGACTCAATTTTATTAGAATTACATAAAATGCATAAAAATGGTATCCTAATTCGCAAAATCATTGTATATCTTGACAGCTGACATTTCGGACGTCATTTTGTAACTTATAGTGCTTCATAACCTTTCAAACATTTTTTTTGTCATCGCATAAATATTGAAAAAATAAAATGAGAAACAAGTTTAATTTATTTACCAGACTGTAAGTAATGGAAAATGATTTTTGAGTTTAATAGAACAATTGTGTCGCCCGTATATGACATATGTGGCAGTCAAGAAGTTAATATAGTGTCTGACAGTCGACTTCTTTCTTTTTGTAACAAAATAGAAAAATTAAAACGAAAAAATTAAATAGAAAAAAGAAAAGAAAAATTTGCCAACATTATTGTAAATTGATCTTCTTCTTGATTAACTCTAAATTCGAGGAGGCCATCTGTGATTGCTACCCCTAATTGTTTTCCAAAGAATTGTCTACTTGATCTATCTAAGATATGTTTAAAGAAATAAGCAATTGTAAAATTGTGTACTCGAAAAGTCCCCGAGAAAGAATTCTCGAGAATAAACACTAGCTACGAGTGATGTTCGAATTCCGAACATTTCGGACCACTCCGAATTCAAACTTGTTGTTCTGAACAGTTTAAACTTTGCAACAGTTGCGACTCTGAAGCGATTCGAACTTTGGAAAGGTAATGAAACAACTTGAACTTTGAATTGTACCAGTGGAGATGGAATAAGGTATATTACAAGCAGGTTGCAATGTGAGTGACTAATTTCAAATATTTCACAAGTGCTTACGTGAAAAAACGAAATACTTTTAAATGCACTCGAACTCGGATGAGATTGACTCGGACATTTTATAAGTATTTTGAGAAATTTAGAGGACACTTCTAAGTATGTTCTCTGTTCTCTGTAATTCAATGATTTATCTGCTTTCTCAGTTATCTACTTATATTATAGCTTAAACAATTTATTCAAAAACATTATTATTGAGAAATAATATTTGGTTCACAATTTTTGGACTTGACATATTCCGCTCTTTATTGAAAACATTTTCCGCCTTTGGAAATATTCCATGATAAATAAACGATGTGAGAAATAAACGAAATTTATGATAAATAACGGGAAATACAAAATTAATATATTTTATATAATAATGACAAATTTTGTTCATTTTAGTAGGTATACTCACAGTAAAACTGTTTCTAGAATTTCATGTTTGCAAAATTGCCTTATTTATATTTTCTTGTAAATAAATAAAAAAGCTTTTGTTCTTTGTTTCAAATATTCGTTGTTTCGAAATTCTTATAGTTTAGTAGACATTATTATCTATTAATATAAAAAATATATTAATTAATATAAAAAATTAATACAAAAAATTAATGTTTAAGTTCAGTTTATAAATGAAATTTAAAATTTTAAATGTTTTCGAAAATGTGTCCTGTAAATAACGATAGAAACTAGCGATATATTAGTAACAAGAAATGCTATTTTTGATTTTACTTAACTTTTATACTATGGTATCTAACAATAAGTCCACCTTCTCCCAATTTATCACAACCATTATCTGACCACTCAATTGGTAACGTTAAAATTAAATTCTCAATAATCCAATTAGGAGATCACAGTATACACAAGAAACTACTTTAAGAATACAACCAAAACATTAACAAATAAAAATCTAAATGGACATTCGTCTTCCAAGGATTAAGGCCACTGCGACTATTTGTAGCATTTATTTATGCACTTATTTATAGACGACGGCTTATGGTCTCTCATTCTCTCATCCGTTTTATTATTTATCTCTCTCCGTTATTCTATGTTTATTCTTTTCTGTTCGGATTCTCTTATTCATTTATTTGAACCACTTTATTCTCCAGTTTCGCGTTTTATTTACCCCCCCCCCCCCCTCAGTTATTTCTACTTATTTAACGTATTGTTTATTCTCACATTTATTTCGTTTATTTATAATGTGTTTCCAGGATACAGTTCGCAACACAATTAATTCTTGTTATATCAATTAAATAAAATCCCAAATATGTTGAGAATTCTATTTTTATCAGAATAAATCTTCTGTGGTGCACGAAATAATTTGTTTTTACCTTAATTTTTAATTTTAGAATCTTTGTTAAAAGCCTAAAATTTAATATGAAAATACCATGATCATGAAAAAAGGGGTGAAAACACTATTCGAGAAATCTTGACTTTTCGTGCTGCCATGAATATGTAGAAAATTACATAATACACAGAAAAAAGTTGAATTTTTAATCTAACTCCTTTCCTGCATTTTATACAGTTTCTCAAATATTCATACTAAGTCAAAACTTCTTTGCGTAGTTTCACCCGTGCCTCGACCCGAATCTCCAACTCCCCAAACTACCCTTAGTTCCAAATCGTAAAACAGCAGAAGAATATTTCCATTGAAGCATCTATATTGGTTATGCGAAATTAATAGTGACCCCGTTTCTTCAGTTGATAGGTAAAGTTGGAGTAGAGGGGTCTTAAATCCCGAAAAATTATGCGATTAGGGGGACATTTTGATGGTTCTTCGCTCCGTCTAGGAGTTTCCGAGCGACCTGACCCCTCGCGAATTCCTCGGCTGTCTTGGAGGCCGGCAATGCAAATATTTGCACGGCGTTAAGGGATGAAAATAATAAGTCGACACTTCCGAGAATGCTCTCTTCCCGATGGAATTTCGAGGCACTCGGGGAATGACGTCGGGGTAACGTGCTAGCCAGTGCGCGACGCTTAGTTATCGAGCGCCACTCATTGTCTCAATTATGAGGACTCGGGCAAGAGAGGGCTTTTCATTGAGCAACGATGGCCGTTCTTCCTCGTGTGCTTCGCCCTCCGCTCGAGTTGCCTCTCATTGGGTGCACCCTGTTTGCAGTGCCGAGTGTGTGAGGAAAGAGGATGACAGACACACCGATAAACACTTTTAAGCCCCGTCGGCGTGCCAGCCACGGGTAATATCGGGCACGGGCAACTTTCCGTTGCTCCGGAAAATTAGCGAAAAAAGGGTACACGACGACAACGACCCCGTGGATTAAATATGCTCGGACAAATTCTGTAAGAAACTTTATTATACGAGCCTTCCCCCACAAATTTTGAGTCCGGTAAAGTAAAGTTTACTTCTAAAACTTCAAATACCTCGAAACGTGTTGAAATTGTAATTTTTATTGTATATTAGAAGTATGGCTGCAAATGGTCCTTTTACTGATTTTTGTTATATAAACGACGTCCTAAAATTAGAAAACAATGATTAAAATATAAAATATAAATGATTATATATTAAATAATTTGAATAATTTCGAAATTTAAGTAAAAATTTTTAGTGTCCAGAATTAATTCCATTAGTGTATATGTAACCTAGCAAATTGCAAGATTATATGTGTCACTGTGGTAGCATGTTAACGGGCCTAATCTTCGTCGTCTGGAACGTTCCGAAAAACATTCATCTTGGGATGGTTAAAACGTAATTCTACCACCGCGTCAGGTTGATCCGACCGAAATGAGTGTGCCAAAATTTGAACTGTTGATGGCACAGGGGTTAATGGTACTCGGCTCTAGGAGACACGTCTTCGCTCTCCGCGCGTGCCTTTTAAGGGCTGTTATTTAGCGGCGCGGGTGGGTATGTCGACGTCGGATCTTTATTCGGCGCTGTCGCGGCAATTTTTTCTGTGAGTCGAGGGGGAATTATTCGCGCGACATGAGGATGCCAGTCACGGCGAGGGGATCACCACTTTACTGTTTTCGGGCTGCCTCGGTATCTTAAGCCAGCCAATTTACGGTGCAAACATTAAGGTCGTCATAAAGTAGCCGGCAGTTTTAAGGCGCCATAAATCGTTCCGCCCTCATCCTTTCGACGTCGCAACTCGTCCATTTCTCTGGCTCAGGGTTGCTCGCGCGCTTCCTCTCGTTTTCTCGATGCGTGAACGGTTTGAGGGAAACCGCTCTATGCGTATGCCATAGGGCAAAAATAAAAAGGAATTTTACCCGTGAAGCATACGCCATTTTCCAATCCTTAATATATAAAAATATCAATAATAATTTTTAAATAAATTATAAATTTATATTTACTAATTGCTAGGGAAAAATGGAACAGGAGAAAGCTGTATTGTTTTTTATAAGCAATGTAATAGAAGTTTTTCCTGTTTACAATATTTTTTAAGAAGTGGAGATGACCTCCAATCTTTTTAAATGGAGTGCTATATTTTTCAAATTATATGGAAGCCTGCATGAAAACAATTTCAATGATCATTCAATAACCTTCAGAAACCCACAAGGTCAGAAACGGACAAAATATTTCGAATTCTGGGTACTGATATACTTATACACTATTTTTGAAGAACTGAAGGTGACCTTTATGTTTCGTAAATGGAGTGCTATATTTTTTACATTATATGGAAGCCTATATGAAAACAATTTCAATAATCATTCAATGACCTTCAGACACTCACAAGGTCAGACACGGGCAAAATATTTCAAATACTGGGTACTGATATACTTACACACTATTTTTTAAGAACTGAAGGTGACCTGTATATGGAAACCTGTATGAAAACAAATTCAATGATCATTCAATGACCTTCAGACACTCACAAGGTCAGATACGAATAAAATATTTCGAATACTGAGTACTGATATACTCACCGGTATTTCTCATTCAGATAATTACATGTCGTATTCAATATGACCTCCTTTTTGATATTGGAGGTTTCTGAAGGTCATTGAATGATACATCATTGAATTCTTTTTCATACATGCTTCCCTATAATGTAATAAAATATGAAGTATTCCCTTTAAACAAATTGAAAGTCATCTTCAGTTCTTAAAAAATAATGTGAATAGTAACAATTTACTATCCTGAAAACCGTAGTCTGTTAATAACAAATCTGCAGAGGTGGGCAACATTTAGCGAAATAGATATTTCAAGCACAATTTAGTATTTTAGATTTTATTGGACTTAAAAAATAGTGTTTTCAATGGGATGTATAATTTCAAAAACAAAATTTTTTCATTTTGACAATCTAAACCACAAAGTAAAATATTTTTATTTCAAGAAGCTGATTCAGAAAATCAAATATTTCCACTTTTAACAATCCGGAACACAAAATACTTACTTTTAACAATCTAATCTTGCTCAAAGTATTGGATCATCACATAAATAATCAAAGTTGTGTGCACACTTTAAAATACTTTAACTAGTATTATTTTCTATGTGCTACTTAAAATATTATTTTCCATTCACTATTTAAAATATTATTTTCGATTCACTATTTAAAGTATTATTTTCCATTCACTATTTAAAATATTATTTTCCATTCACTATTTAAAATATTATTTTCCATTCACTATTTAAAGTATTATTTTCCATTCACTATTTAAAGTATTATTTTCCATGTACTATTTAAAATACTATTTTACCAATCTCTGCAAGTGTGCCAATACCTTTTCCCTCCGCAGTCTAAGCGAATGACAAAAGCTTGAAGATTTTCGTCCCCAAATGTTTCTGATTCAACGTGTTGTGGGTCGACGTAATTTCTCGAGCGGAAAACGGGTGCCGAACGACGCGAGGGAGAATCGGCCGACGAAGAATTTCCCTGCCGTCTTTCACGGGGGAGAACGCCGTCGACTGAAGCCGGCGGGGTCCCATAACAATAGCGGACGTCTTAAACGTTGGATTCGTGGGGGCGGCACGTCTGCAAAAAAATTATCCGCTGCGAATCGCGGCGAGACGAGCAATGTTCCTCCATTTTCCGCGCCGACGTTTCTTATTTATCCGCAGCACGCAATATCTCTCGAGCGTGTCGCGCTGCTAGTGCAGAAGACGCGGGGGTGGGACATCATAGGGAATTTCGAAGGTAATAAAGACGAATGTTGCAAACGCCGGAGATTTTTCGTCGGAAAAGATTATGAAACTTCTTTCACAATAACCATTCCACAATACCCGTTCTCCCACTATCACTGCCCCTGTGCTTTGCCTCACGTGACTGCGAGGATACGGCTTCCTATACAGAGTGTCGCAAAAATGTTGTACTTGGAAGATTCCTGAAGTCATTTCAAGTCACTTTTTCCTTTACGAAAATGTTCTCCATGACTTTGTTTAGGAGTTATGAATAAAGAACATGAACCCGCGTCAGAGCAGACTTCCGGTTCAGCCAATGGCAGCACCACGCTTAGCAGGACCTGCCGTCGAGCCGCAAGTCGTCCGCTGTATTATTTCCGTAAAGGAAAAAGTAGCTGCTCTTTACTTTACCAGACTCAAAATTTGTTCCTTTCTCCTTTAAATGATGATGCATTTGGTATGCAATCCAGTAGATTTGTACCCGGGGCTGCTGCAGATCGAAGTTTGTATGTACGAAAAAATACGAGCGACCTTGAGAAAGCCCTTAAAAAATTATTGTTCCTTCTGATTCATCTTGTGAAACAATTTAGGTTACGTCAGAAACATTTTTTGTATTTTCAGAAATAGAGGAGGTGGCCTGTTTTAAGAGAAGCAGCCTGTATGTGCGTTTTATATCATTTTGAAGTTCTGAGATAGGAGTTTTAAAAAAATATTCGGTGCATCAGTTGTGTCACACTTTCATCTACAAAATATTGAATTTTCGTTGAAAGATATCCAACAGAAGTCAGGTGGCAAACATGTTTATGAGATCATGTTGACCTTGAATGATCTTCGTAATAGGTTATTGTATTCCTCTTGAAACAACACTATTATAATGTAAATAAAAAACCGTTCCAATTAAAAAATCAGAGTAGACCGTCATATAAACTTGAGAACTTTTTTATTCCAACAAATGGTCATATTAAATAACATTTAGTACATAAATTGTGTCACATTTTTGTCTACAAAATACTACTTTTTCGTTCAAAAATATCCAACAGAAGTCGGGTGGCAAACATGTTTATAAGACTATGTTGACCTTGAGTGACCTTGAATGATTTTCGTAATAGGTTATTGTAATGTAAATAAAAAGCCGATCTATTCATCCGTCCCTCATTTCGCGAACTGAATCTGTCCCTCAGTGTCAAATTGACACAGTGATAAAAAAAATCGATAAAATAACAAGTCAAACAGTTACTTTTCGATGTTTTTTAATGCGGTTATATGTTCCTCATTAAAAAAATAAAAGCCATCAAGTTTCGAACTTACCAACAAATAACAGATCAGTATAACTTATTTCGGGAAAACTGTGTCAGATTGACACGAGGAACGGATGAGGGTTAAAAAATAATAGAGTTGACCTTCATGTGGTCTTGGTGCCTCCAAGTTTTACAACGTTTCACAATTCGAAATTTTACGCGAGAAGAACGATTGAATCACAGCTGCGTCTCGTCTCACTTTCCAGAGGGTTAATTCGCACATTGGCCGTCTCGAATCCGCGCTTCCCCTGCTCGCAGGGTGTAGTCGTCGTCGTGTATTTGAATTTTCCGCGCGGGGTAATGAAATTCGCGAGTGATTTACAAGCGGCGCGCGTAAAAATGGAGCAAGCTCGCTTGTCGTCGTTTCTCCGAGCGTTTCATAATACTGGTTCTGGGGGCTGGGTCGGGCGGCACGGAGCGACGTATTAAATGTTCGACGAGCAAAAATGCTGGCCGGGAGACGAGGGAAGAAGGTCGTTAAGGTAATACAAGACTGTGGCGTAAAATTGGCCGGGAAAAATTTGCACCTCGACGCGAGATAACACGGGAGAGGTCCATGCAGGTCTGCAATTTACCGTGAATCGAGAACGCCGTTACTCTTCCCCGGCCGCCACCCTCGCTCTCTCCTCGTTGTCGAATCGAAAAGTCAAGGAATCGTATTTGCAATGTAAATTCACCGGCGATCCGCAAACAAAACCGGCGTTCGGATATCTCTCTGTTCGCGCGATGCGATATCAAGCAAATGTGATACTCGCGCGCGGTTTGGCGGACCATCCACCGGTTGAACGAACCCCGGAACCATCGAACCGCTTTATTCCCGACCCGCAATTTTACCTTTAATTGTTCCTATTTGGCCAACCGAATCTAAATTATCCCGCGAAAGATAGGGCGATATTCAAATCCAATAGCGCTATTTCGAGTCCCCAGGCATTTTTGCATAATAAATGTCTCCGCGTGCTCCGTTGAATTTACCCGGTAACTTCTCACGATTTCCTCCTTCGGAATTTGAACAAATTCACTCCGACACGAGAATCGAATAAACCGTGCATCGACGATTCCACGAGATGTCGATTAAACGTCTTCCACCGGGGAATTATTCAACGATTGCGAATCTGTGCTAAAGAATGTGCGGACCGTTTTTGATAGAATTGATACAGAAATAACTCATTGTATTTGTCACTACAAATCCGACATTATAGTTTAACACGGTAAACGCTGTGTCAGTCCCTGGGGACCGACAGTATCGAATTTACAAAGTTACACCAGTCTTATAAATTATCTTTATATTATTACCTTGATTTTTATATATATTATTTGATTTTTATTAAATTTAATTTTTATATTTACTCCATTATTATATATTATCTTTATATTATTATATTATTATCTTTATATGTATATATATTATCACCTTGTAGCTCAGAAAAAAAAACAAATTCAACGATGTGCGATATGTTGACCTTCACGTGACCTTCAACGAGAAAATAGTTTAACACTTTGACTGTCAGATAAATAGCCTTAAATAATCTGTATGATTTTCGTTACCACAATCTTGTAGCTCATTAAAAATCAACGATGTGTGATATGTTGACCTTGACGTGACCTTCAACGAGAAAATCATGTTTGTATGGGGAGAAGGTAAAGATATACTTTGATATAGAACATAATGATTTCTTCATATGTGCATATTTGAAATATAAGATTATATAATTATAGTATAATTCGTCGTAAATGGAATGAGTAGAACAACAATTTTGTAATTACCGGTATGTAGAATCGCGACCACTATAGCGTGAATTGCAAGATTCACCTTGATCCTTATTTCAAGTTAAAATATTTTTTTTATTGTAGTATTGTATTATACTATACTAGTATAGTAGTAGAAATTATTACTGCTATTAACCTTCCGAGGGTGGTGCCTGAGTCAATCTTGAACCAGAATACAAAATACGTTGTTTAATTTATTTCTGGTGATTAACCAGTTAACTGTTTCGACTTTTTTGGGAAATGTGTGTCTAAATTCGGTCGCACAAATTGAGGGATGACGAGTATATATACACAGGGTACGTGTAATATGGAATTAAGTTGTAATGAAATGACTTTTATTTCTTAATTTTATTACACACATTCATTTATTTACTTAAATTAACACAAAATTTTGCACTTTTTTCATGACGAGTATACTCATCAAAAACAGGTGACTGGTTAAGCGAGCAGCTGTTACATCAGGAACAACGGTAACTTAGACTAACGTGTTCACAAGAAGTACTTACAAAAACCTGTTTGAAAGAATTGATAACTAAAGCAGGGAATATTTATAAATTTTTCAGACTGGGTTAAACAGTTCATTAAGAAATTCTTAGCTATGAATGTTATATTATGTTATATAATGTAAAAATTATGTATGGTAGTTAATGGGTTAAACATTGCCCGTAGGAAGCGTTGAAAATTGAAAAAAGTCGGTTTCAGATCGCTGAGACGGCACTTTGACTGACTGTTGCGCCGGAGCAGGGCCGAGCCACTTGGCCGGCAAGACTAGGGTGGCGAGTGAACGTGAGATGAGCTTATAGAGGATTCCTTAAGGGTGTTCCCGACCGGGAGTACGAAAGAAGAAGCATAAAATGAACGCATTCATTCGGAACGGAATGGTTCCTCGTTACGGGGCGCAACGCTGATATATTCGATTAGATTCCCCGGCAGCTCTCCTCGCTCTGTCAGTCTTCCTCTTTTTCTCCCTCTATGCACGTTTATTAAATCGTTTCATAACGCCCACTAATACGTAACTATCTGGCGGGTAAGTCTGTGTAAGAAGGGTGCCAGCAGCAGCGCGCACCGTCTTGTTATAACGTCAGCCACCCACCCCTCCCCGCTCCGTCGACGACGAAATCCAACCCTCGCGCGCACCGTTGCTCTTTTCTTCACCCGTCGTCGGAAGAAAACGAGAGGTAGAAAGGGAGCAAAGGGAGTGGGAGATAGAACTCGGGGGTAACGGCAAGCGAGACGCCATTTGGTCTGGACATTAAACTGATATCGTCTTAGATTTTCCATTTTTCCGAGGTACTTACACGTCCCTCTATTACTGCCCTCCGCCCCCGCACCCACACCCACCAACCTCTCGTTATTACTCGCTCTGATTTTGATCCGCTAATACAGCCCGTTCGGTATCCCGATAACGCTCCAAGTATCGACGATCGTTACGATATTTTAGGCCAGTCGGGCTCCCACGATTTCTATAATACAAGCTTCCTTTCGAGAGCGAGGTTGCACACGTACAGGGTGTTTCAAAATTATATGTCGTGCCCACTATAGTGTAGAGGAGACCGGGGCTAGTTGACTAATGAGGTTAGTCGACTAAAATCCATTCTAATTATAATATTATAAAGTAGATGATGCTGCGTTCCGCGATATTGAAACATAAGAATGACTAGCTCAGTATTTTATTTTATCCGGTGCATCGAGGTTGTGCACATGTGGCCCTTACAATGATAAAAATGTCGAACGGGACTACTTAATTAAGCATAGGATTTACGTCATTCAAGAAAGATTCCTTGTCCTCAGATTCAGATGATTCAGATTCTTGATCTACAATTAATCTTGCACTGATAGCGTTTGTGGTGAAAACTAAGTACAGGTGAAACTGTACCCGCGATTTCGGGTATCCGAAAAGGTAATCGGGTCGGGTCGAGTCGGGGTCTCGAAAGTTTGCAATATTCGGGTACTCGGAGTTAAAGTTGGGGCAAGGCTGCGATCAAATCTATATATCATATATAAAATAGAAAAGTATGTGTGTGTGTGTGTGTATGTATAATCCCATCGATCTGATTCGGTGGCTCTGTCGCACGTGTTGTCTATCTGTGGGGATTGAAGTTGTCGGAGCGCGGTGGTTACTAAAGGAAAAGTTAGAGGCTGGAAAGCAATTAGAAATCAATCAATTGGACAAGATCAAGAAAGAAGCTGATTTGTTGAATGAAATGGAAAAGCTTTCTTTATGATGAACATTTCAAATCGCACACGTGTACGGTTAAAAAAAAAAAGTCCGAATATTTCTCCTGAAAAATGGAAAATGATCTCGGTCCATCGTTTATAATATCGTGCGTACGGAAGTTACGTTTGGCTGAAAAAATTTTCATTCTGCAAAGAGGTAGTGGGAACAAAAAATTTCGACGGTGGATTGAAACATGTTTCCATATTATTGAGGTTGATAGAATTTAAAATATGATCATAAATTTTGTTCGTTTTAGTGATTTTAAAAAGAATGCAGAAGGTCCGTCAAATTTCTTCCTTAATAATGAAAAAGAAATCGTGTTATTTTTCTCAAGAAACGTTTCATTTTAAATAACATTTTTTTTTAAATGTCGGGGATAATACGTCGGTTGACGATTACCAAGCTTCTTCCGTATCATGCAATCTCAAATAAAGATCGTGTGCACACGATTAAAGTGAATCATTTAATGCAAAAGTATCTCGTGGTATTTTATTGGACAAAAAATAATCGGAGCTGATCCGTGCGCGTTTTTTGTCTGCTATAGCCTTTTCAGGTATACCGCCAGTGGTCGGGCGCAACCCGCCCGGAGGTCCGATAAATAACTCTGTGCATATTAAGATGTCCAATCATCGGCTGTAAAAATATTTCGATTTGTAGTAAACACTGTTTAACTTCGAGTACCCGAATATTGCAAACTTTCGGGACCCCGACTCGACCCGATCCGATTACCATTTCGGGTACCCGAAATCGCGGGTTTTTTGTTTTTTCATATCCTGAAATTATAAAAATACGAGAATAACTGACTACATTCTCATTGGATCGAACAAATTTATTTTTACGTATTTTAGTCTCATTGGGAAAAATACCACAGTGGAATGTACACCCCCAGTAATATGTACATTCACCCTATTCCGCGAAGGCGCAATTTCCATTGAGCGGTTACGGAACATTGTATCGAATAGTCGGGTAGCGATACCGACAACCATTTCATAAGGTAGCCGTGGGTGGGGGTGGAGAGTAGAGGTGTGTTCGAGAGTAAACTGTAGATGGAAACCGCGGGCGAGTCTCGTCGTTCGCGGGGACGAATTAACGCGTTTATTTCAGTGAATGGAGGAAATCGAGAAGAGGTGTGATACGAGAGTCGGCGGCGCGGCGCGGCGATGGCGCGATCGGTTGTCGATTATCGTCGATATTCCCAGTCGTTCTCGCGGAAGCTTGATTACGCGATCGGGTTTTATGATTCCACCGTCCGCGCAGAAAGGAACGATTGTGGCCGCGTCTCGCCGGATAAAAGTGTTCGATAGCCCTCGAGAGCAAGGGAGAACGGATAGGAGCCCTTTAACGAGCCATAGGCGGCGGCGCGAGAGCCTCTGTCAAAGGACAAAATGACGTTTACGTTAGGTCGGACGAATCGGATGGGCAAAGAGAAACGCGATCGAGAAGCGCACTCGATCTAACGCTTACGACATGTCGCGGAATTTTTTCCTATCACCGACCGATCCAGAAAAAGAAGAAACGTTGACGTAGCACGCGATTAAAGAAATATCCGAACGTATTATCGTTAATTCTCATTGTTTTTATAAATGGAATTATCTTGACGCCAAGCACCTATATCCGATATCGATTTATATTTATTGCTTAATAGGTCGTTGTATGTATAAATGGAGCACATTGCTGCCTCGATTTGTTCCTCAGTTAATTTTATTTGTTGAACTTCGTTTTTGTGGACTTGTTCGAACCTTTAAAGTTTATGCAGATGTATGCAATTTGCTTAATTCAAATTTGCATCTTGGATAATAGTTTTGAATTACATATTCATGTTATTTAAAAGTATGTACGTTACTTTAATTACGTTAATTATAAGTGGATTTATTTTAACAACTGAAAAATTCTTTATTATAAGAATGAAGGAGGAATACCATTAATAATGATTAATATAGAAAGTGTCATTAGTATATCAAATGTTATATGAATTAGAACACGAGGAAACTTTATTTTGACAAAAAAAAACGTAATAATAAAAATAACAAGGAAATGATTGTTATAATTCATTTATTTATTAATGTTTTACACCAGATCGTGTATTTACAAAGTACAATGTTGTTATATGTAGATATTGATTGTTGTTTGTATTTTATAATATGTAATGAGTTCAATTTAACGTTTTCATTTAAAAGAAAAAGTCGTACATTTTCGAGCTTGACTGTCAAAACTAACAAGAAAAATTTTGATATCCAGAGGTGGATACTGTTCATGTTTTTTTAATTTATCAATCAAGATTTCTCTTTTGGAGTTGTACACAAAATGTCGCCAAATAGCATGATTGATATCTTGTGTACCGTATTTACAGTCGCAACTTGTTTTATCCGCCACATCTGTACGCTCCAATAAAGCTGGGAGATTGTAACGGCTAGATCTCTAATGATTTATTATAGTTATTAATCTCTCGGGTTTGTTTAGGATATAAAACCGAGGCTTGCTGTTATTAATATAACAAAATTGAAAATATTCTCTGTTTTTCTTCAGGTTTTGTCTTTGTTATTTTTTTTTATATATAAATAACATTTTTTATATATACATAAATACTTTTATATACATATGTATGTATACAACATATATTTTATATATGTTGCTGATCTTCCAAGACCTTAATGTTGCATCTCGGATTCGTCTCAATAGCCGCTATCAGGAAACAGGTAGCAAAACATAGCATTCTATTTAAAAAAACAAAGGTGACCTTCACATCTCTGAAGCGACTCCATCTAGCAACAAAAGATTAACGCCACGATACGGCCCCTGTTGTCTGATGCAACTTTTATTTCGAAAACTTTTCTACTACCATCATACTTTCGGAGTTGTTGTAGGTGGCAATAGTTAGTGCCTCACCCTATATAAATGAAATCAGTTTGATAATGAAAAAATTTTACCATAATTTTTTAATAGAACGATTCAGTTTTGACCGGTAGTTCCATTTGCACTTTTTATCCTTCTGATGAGGAGAATACGATGCAATCGAAGAAAACTTGTTGACTTTTTGACCTTGAAATTCAAGGTCAAAGTTAATTTTGCGACATTTTTGTTACATTAATGCCCACCAAACTGGGGTGTAGAAATTTCTATACACCCTGTAAATGAAAATTGACCGGTATAAAAGTAGTATTCCTGTTAGTATTTTGCTTTAAATGCATTGTTACTCTGTGTATAAAAATATATTGCTTGGAAGTGTTCGATGTTTTTGCCCCGATAAACGATTGATTTCTAAAATAACGACGTTTTGAGGTTACCTGGATATGTTAAAGGTAACAATCGGTCAGAGTTGAAGGTGTATTCAATTTCATTAAAATCGCTGGCTACACAGATGTAACCTCTCCTCTTGGCAGAATTATTGAAAATCCCATCAATAGACTTCCAGTAGTTAACCCTTTGCACTCGGACCAATTTTAACTCGAAAATTAAACATTTCTTCCGACCTAGAATATTTCCATTCTCTATAATTTTTTAAATTTGTTGGATATGAAATTGATATACTACCTCATACAATACTTAAAGGTTTAGTAATTGATTAGATATCAACATATCTAATAATTAGACTGCGGATCTTTATGCATTTATGGCATCCGAAAATATTCAAAAAATGCTGGAATATAAAATTGGATAGAATTTGGTATGATTTTTAATTATTCCTGATCTACAAAGGCTACTATCACTGAAAATAAGATTTTATTTAATTCGACTTTTTTAAAATTTACTTACAAAAATTGCATAAACATCCGCAGTCTACCAATAATGTAAACAACATTTTAAATAATGGCAGTAAGCAATTTTTAGTGGCGCCGTCAGAGAGTCACCACTTGAGTGCTAAGAGTTAAAATGTCAAGTTGGACAATGAGCGACAGACAAGGCTTGAAGATTAATTTAAAAATCTTCTTGATACACATCGAGCTAAGAAAAAACCTCTCGCAATTGGAAGGTAAATTGGAGGCGGCTCCATCGGGAGTTGAATGATAGGAATCCACTACTAGGAGGATTGAGATGACTGGATCAAAGGGAGATGTTTGCTCAGAGGGAGGGTATCTCGATCAGTATAGGCGTAGGACATTCACCGGGGATATCCGCATTACATCTCTATAAAAACCGTGAAATAAAAACGATAAATCATGCATTTCATCCGACTATGAATGTTTATATTTCCAAGCGGAGGGATAGAGAGCGCCAGAAAGAGAAGAACATGTACAGAGTGAGTTAAGTAACCTGCACATCTCAAATGACTTTAATACGAAAATTACATGGTTCCTTACAAAAAACACATAAATCTAATAAAACACTTTTTTTTAATTTTTTGTTCATATTCTTCAAAGTCAAATTGTTATCTTTAACTTTTTTACGTGCAATTATTAGTATTATGATTATGTGGTACACTGTATATTATAGAGAAAAATGTAAAAAATCATTCTTTTAAAATGGGTTGATGTAGGGAAATGGTTTTGCCCAGCTACCTTCAAGATCTAGAGAACGAACAAAAGTTGTACAATATAGTCGCGATATTTTTCTAACGGCTGTGTTCTGCACGAAGAAATATCGTGTAGGAATACTATTTTTTTATGACTGAGTCTACAGCGCCGACCGCGCCGAAAATACAAACGAAGCCGAACGTAGGAAAGGACAGCATGTAAATGCGGATCGCGCGGCCGAAGCGTATCGGTGTGAATCACTACTAATCCAATTACAAAACTTCTTTATCTTTCATTATTTTTTTATGGGATTTCCACCAACTTATTACTGGCATTTTTCTGATTAAAATGTCACCAAACACGATATAATTTCAACTGTATTTAGTGGTTTAATGGAGTGGGTAGGCACTGTATAAATTCTGGATAGAATTCGCGACTTTACTGTAACAATTGACGTTGTGTTACCAATTTTGAAATATTCTTCAGAGTCAGTGCAGCGTACTGATGTCAGGATCTCTTTTTTTATATAGTTTAAGGACTGTTGAACCCCTCTAAAGATGACGTTCGAGAGGAAAGTGTGGGGCTTGACACGGTACTCTCGAATGTACCGGGCCCATACCCACTAAAAAAACCTAACAATCCAGGACTCAAATTGAGATCTTATCCACCTCCTACAGGACCAAAGAATTGTGAGCAGCACTGCGACCTGCTATTCGCATTACTCTAGTGCTCACACAGCTTCGGATCTCTCCCACGCCTGTTGTTGCCTTATAATACTGATGTCAGGATGTAGGGGTTATCTAGGTTAAATCTTATCTAGAGGTTAAACGGCTGGACTTATCAAGAGATTATTGTAACATCGCGTAACGTCGATCACACAGAATCGTTCGTCGTCCCTGAAGGGTTAAAAATTATGTAATGTTTACGAGTCGCATGATTCACCTTGGAGATCGCTGAAGAGCGGTACAGTGATGGGGCAAGGGGGAGCAAAGTCGAGCCTCGGCGAAGCGTTACCGAATGGCAGGAGTCTGGGTCGGCTTAGGCGAGTCTGCCAAATCGAACGGGACCGTTCGAGGAGTTTTCACGCAGGCTTGCGTTTCCCAGTGGCTGGTCGTGCACGCGTATCGTCTCGAGGCGGCGGCCTCGTCTGGCCACGTAAACGCCACTCCGGAAAATGTCTATAAAGAGAAACGTTGTACATCGACGACGACGGCGACGCGTCGTGCGCCGGTATCAGCGGGGCTCAAAGGATAGTACAATGTTTACCGAGAGCAGGAGACTGAGACAGATAGACGGATGGATAGAGAGGAGAAAAGGAGGGAGGATCGGAGCAGTATCGGAGCGAGCACACACGCTGTGTGGCATGCCACTTGTGGGTCTCTCGTGCAAACCCTTCCCTTAGACCTACGTACTTCGCTACCTACTCTATATTCCGTTCGACGAGCGTTACCGTTAGCCTGCACCGTGCGAGCACTCGCACCTCGGCACCTGTAACACCACCCCCAAGCATTTCCGGCCGCCTACCCCGTCACCCCCTCGACGTCTCTTCGACCATCCACCCTCTTCGGGGCTGTCCCGAGCAATGCCTCTTCCTTTTACCGCTACCGTCTCTATCTTTGCTCCGAGTCTACACCGTCTCGAATACGATGTCGTTGTCACGCTCCCACCCCCGCGCGCTATCCTCTCCTGATCTAGACGCCCCCTTCGCATACATCGGCCTCCCGTGGCTCGTACTCGCCGGGAACCGCACCGATACCTCCGCGTGAATGAAAACCAACGACAATCCAATTATGTCCGGACCAATGCGATGCCGCACGATGCTGTCTCCTCAGGTGCGCGTTCCGCTGGTCCCCCAGGTGTCACAGTCCCAGATAGTTACTGTTAGTTACGTCGATCGGCGAACGTTATGCTATTTTTACAGCTGTTGCTTTAGATAAGACGGTGTTACGTATGCGGACGTTTCCGTTGGTGATACTTGACCCTTTTGTCGAAACAAAGGCCCTATTCAAGAACAAAGGGCTTACTCAGATTCGATAGAGATTATATAATTTCTAAGAATTCAGTTTTAATCGGAAGTAACGCGTGGCCCCCCACCATCACTTAGGCCCGATTTTGGGTACTATATAAGGGCGTAGATCCTTCCTGTTAATTGGGTTGATTCAAGTGAACACGCGCAAAACGTATCGTTCGTTAGCGATATTACTGTGTGTCCGTGCTGCCATCTAGCGGTTCTGCTCGGTACGCGGCGCGCGATTGTCACTACAAACCAATATGGCGACGTCTTTACCTGTCAAAAACTTTGCAAATTGCTCAACTTTAAGCAACCATAACTCCTGAATCATTGATCCTACAAGATCGAAACTTCAATCTGTAGGATCCCCGGGTACAAATCTACTGGATTACATACCAAATACATAATAATTTATAGGAGAAAGGCACAAATTTTGAGTCCGGTGAAGTAAAGTTTACCCGTTTACCTTGTTATTTTATCGATTTTTTATCACTGTATCAATTTGACACCGAGGGACAGTTTCAGTACGTCAAATGAGGGGCGTATGAGGGTTAATAACTCCTGAATAAAGCCTCGAAGAACATGTTCGTAAAGGAAATAGTTACTTCAAATGATCTCAGGAAACACCACTTTCAAGTACAACGTTTTCGAGACACCCTGTAGAATGCACATAAAGCAGGCAGCAATGACAGATCGGGAAAAAGAAAAGAGTTCTTGTGTAATCAGAAGTGATCTCGCCTTCGTCGCGGAAGATTCAATCTACGATATAGTCGCGTTCGCCGGTGGTCGCGGTAAGTTTCCTTGAGTGAAATGGGGATCGATTTATGCAGACGAAAGTACACTTTCTTCTAGTTTAAGGGAATTTATGAGGTGGATTGTTATGATTCAAGAGACGCCATCAAGAAGTTTGCTCCGGGATGTACACTGTGCCACCGCGGACTCTCTCTCTCCCTCTCTCTTTCTCTTACTTTTACGGCGTGATCATGCTTCTCTTTCGGTGTGATCAATGTTTCGACGATCTTCGGGAAATAGTTTTATGGTTGTTCACAATGCGCTGGACAAGATTCTCCGGCAGATTCCGAAAAGTTTTTAATTCCGAATTTGTTGCTACGTAAATGAAGTATACGACCGGGTCGTTCCGAAGTCGCTTTTATTACCCGGCACTGCCAGCGTCGTAAACTGAGATTCTTAGACAGCTATACGACACATTTTCCTCGGAACGAGAGACGCAAATGGACGAAACGCCGTTAACGGTCATCGTTCCGCGCACCAAAAAATCCATTTATTTATTACGCCCGTGGAACGGATGGGGAAAAACACGCGAATCCGTTCCACCCTGCGTCGCAGAATAAAGCAATTCGCACCGGTGCTGATTATAGATTAATTTCCAGGAAAAAATGTCACTCCCACGGACAGTTAAATCGACACGTAAATTTTTTAGTGTCGCCGTTCCACGAACGGTCTGACTAATCTTTCCTTGTTCCACTGAAACGAGGGTACTCTCACTTGGAAGCATAAGAAATACTTCGTGGTTTCTTTTTAGGAGAGGAAAACAATGTAAAAACGCGATGGGATATTAACTCTTCGCATTCCGAATTATTTTTCATTTTTGTTGCCAACAACTCCCTACTATCTGAAGTGTTTTATTTGAAATTTACTTCAAAGGACAGTTCCTCGACTGCTACCTATTTTAAACAATTTTATTTACTAATTATATTAAATATAGCTCTCTAACTTTGTTGTAATTTATATATTTTTTTAATTAAAAAATAAGACATTTAAATAAATAAAGGAATAACCGAACGCATATAAGAACCCATTTTACTTGCATTTTTCTTTCTCTGATGTCGAGTCACACTCGACAAAGGAGTGCAAAAGATTAACTGGTTTTCTTCAAATTTCAGTAACCAATCAGTACAAACAAATACCTCTTTTATTGCATTAATTTAGAATATGAAAACAATAGATTGCCGATGTTTATGCAATTTGCAATTTTTGTAGACGTATTTTGAGAAAAAGGAGTAAATAGAATTTTATTTTCAGTGGTAGCAGCCTTTGTATATGTGAAATAAATAAAAATTCTATTCAATTTCAGCATTTTAAAAAAATTTTCAGATGCTATAGTCTAATAATCAAGGAATTCTTCATTGTAGGATTACTGAAAAACCTATAAATACAGGATGTCTAAAAAATGTTGTACTCGGAAGGGGTGATTCTTTAGGTGACCCCTTAAATAGAGAATTTTTTATTCTCTCCTTTGCTGTAAACGGATAAAGACAGTAAAACGTTTTTACAGTTCAATATAATTTTAGTTTGAGCTATGAAAAGTTTTATTATAACTTGAACGAGCGAGTAAAATGAGTCCAATTAGATTTTTAAGATGTATGCACCAGGAAAATGCAGATCTCCAACCGTTCACACGTTCCGGTTCGATTTTTTTGAATATGGGATTATAGGAAATGGAATATGATGTAGTCTATGTGAAATTGTGGGACTGGGTTTGTCATCATTTTACCGGTTTAGAATTTATTTAGAAATTACAAACTTTCGATGTTTGCAATTTTTGCCCATTTTGACGAAAACCGACTTCACTTACGAATTTTTATCTCGGGAACTGTTCGACCGATTGAGCTACATTTTCTTTCGTTTTATTCAGAAAGGATTGGGCTATTGTAAAATTTTTTTTCAACTTAGATAGTTGTTGGATAGTTTGTGGGGTGGATCAATGTAATGGTTTGTGAAACTATATCTTTATTAACACGTGTTCTTAACCTCACTTCTCTCTAGATACATAAATACGCTGTGCCATTTACACGCTAGCCCGAACTCGACTACTGGCTTACCGATTTCCCGCTAGGGGCATTGGACGTGCGGTTGCACATAGACGTGCGACTCGATGACACGTTTCGACAATAGTTAACTTTATAATGCCGCAAAATGTAAACAAATTCTTTTTTGCGTTCTTTTCAATAATGTAAATAATTTAAATTTTCGATTAATCTCTGATTTTGTATAAAAATATTCCAATACGCGGTGCTGATGATATTTTTCCAGAAAGGAAAATACACACCAATGTCTCAACGCGCAATTTGGAAGTTGTACCCGAGCAGGCTTTCATAGAGAAAGTTGAATATACGGGCCGGTCAAGCGCCGAGTTTTCCCCATTTTCATTTCCCCACTCAGTTTATCGTCGTTTCTCGCGTCCTCCAACGACGCGATGCAGATGAAAAACGCGCGTGGGTGTTTAACATTTCAGGCAGCATCGCGCGAAAAATTTCGCGAGGCGTCCAACGAGAATATTCGTAAACCGCACGAGACAACGCAGCCGCTAAAAGGTTCGCCTAACCCGAACGGCTGAACTCCCTCGTACTGTTTTTCTCGGCGACTGTTTTCCGGCGGATTACTAATTTCGCGTAATTGGGATCGCGGGAAAGTTCCGTCGCACCGGTTCCGTGCCGTTTAAGGCAGCTATTCTGGGTTTGAATGCCTTCTTCTATTTTTAGGAATTTCGTTCTGATGAACTATTAAACTTTTTGACATTTAAGTAGAAAATTATGTGCACAGCCTTTATAAACTAATAATTTTTTTTATAATTAATCCTAACGGCCTGAGTTCTTTTTAGAAGAATTTTGTTACTAGGTGTTGTGCAAAGAAAATTTTTTTGGAATTGCTATTGCTCGGAATTTCGAAGAAAAAATCTGTTATTTTAATTGGTATTAACGTGCTGATGGCCATACTACTGCCCATGAAAGTTAAACAATATCAAAATCACTTGTTTACTAATCAGTATAAAAAGAAGAAAGACAATATTTGTTATAGCAACTATTTTCGTCACTGTTCTCATCGTTTAAAATATGCTTACAATCAATCATATCAAGCATCATATCAAAGCGATAATCTTAGCAGGCAATATCTTAACAGATATTTTGTATTGAAACATACAAACTTTCAGCTTCTCTCCATACAACCATGATTTTCTCGTTGAAGGTCGCGTGGAGGTCAACATATTTATTTTATTTTAGAATTTATTTCCTTACGAGCTATAATGACCTTCAAATCTCGAAGAAGGTGACCTTGAGGAAATTTCTCTCTTTTCTTCTGACCTTTTATTCCCATCATAAAAAATAAGCAAAATATTTAAGATGGTCAAGTTAGGCGAATAATATAATACAGATACAATGACAATATTGGTCCCTGATTTTTGTTTATTTTACTAACTCCTGAACAAAATTTTTGTAAGTAAATAAAATTATTTTACTAACTCCTTAATTTACTCCTGAACAGAGCCACGGAGAACATTTTCGTAAAGGAAAAAGTTACTTAAAATCACTTCAGGAATTACCCCTGTCAAGGAGAACATTTTTGGAACACTCTGTAGAGTACACATAAAACAGGAGCAAAGTTATGATTGCAGTGTGTAAAGAGTAAGGTTCAAACAATAATCTAATACACTTTTCTCACGTAATAGTTTCAAACAAAAATTGCAGAAATTAAAAATTGAAGAAAGTGTTTCCGGTTTCTCCGGTAATCTTTTTGAAACCGGTCCCCCGTTTCCGAGGGCCTTTGGGAATTCGTGGATCGGAACCGCGCCGTGTTCCGGAGACGTTCGCCGATAGGGGGCGTGTTATACTGTATAAATTATGCAATTAGGCATCATTGCTGACGGCGTCGCTTTCTCGAACCGAGCCTAATTCGAACATCTAGTGCCTGGAGGCTGTGCGCGAGTTACGTATTCATGACTTCAAAGCGTTCACGGTTTAGAGTAAACACGCGATTTCCATCGCGCGCATTCGCACGTTTCCGCGGAACGTCACGTCGCGCCTGCGCGCGCTTGTATCGTCACCGTCAAATCGACGGTGCGCTGCGTCGCCTCGCATCGGAGGTAAATTAACTCGCGTCTAAATCGAGCACGGGTCGCTTAATTTACTTCGGACCAGCGAACGATGGAATTTATTTTCGGAATCCATTGCCGGCTCACCGCTGGACTTCGTCGGATAAATTACGCAATTATCCTGATCCCTTTTCGCGATCCGTTTCGTTTATAAACCGTTCGAATTCTTCCGATACGCGTCACGCGTACAAATTACCGGCTTTTTAAACCGCCGGTTGAACCTGCGATTTGGCTGCCCTTTACCGGACTCAAAATTTTTGCCTTTCTTCTATAAATTATTATATATTTGGTATGTAATCCAGTAGATTTGTATCCGGGGAACTTGCAGATCGAAGTTTCGATCCTGTAGGATCAATGGTTCAGAAGTTATGGTCGCTTAAAGTTGAGCAATTTGCTGTGTTTTTGACAGCTAAGCGCGCTCCTATATTGGTTTGTAGTGACGATCGCGTGCCGCTTAGCGAGCAGAACTGCTAGATGGCAGCATAAGCACGCGTTAATGCTGATAATATAGAGCGGGTATTGCGATTGTTGTTTGAATTTTGGAAGACACGGCCATGATGTTGTGTTTTAACTGGTCTGGATTAGGTCTGGGTCAGGTTTTTGTAAATATTTTCCACGATATTTCTTCTCAAACATTTTCCGAGATATTTTCTCTATGTTAGCGATATTACTGTGTGTCCGTGCTGCCATCTAGCGGTTCTGCTCGCGGCGCGCGATCGTCACTACAAACCAATATGGCGTTGCCCTTACCTGTCAAAAACACTGCAAATTGCTCAACTTTAAACAAGCATAACTCCTCAACCGTTGATCCTACAAGATCGAAACTTCAATCTGCAGGATCCCCGGGTACAAATCTACTGGACTGCATACCAAATGCATAATAATTTATAAGAGAAAGGCAATAATTTTGATTCCGGTA